>BRDA01013181.1:22047-35956 GCA_036984385.1 Crenuchus spilurus | reverse complement strand
TCTGTCTGTCTGTCTCTCTCTCTCTCTGTCTGTCTGTCTCTCTCTCTCTCTCTCTCTCTCTCTCTCTCTGTCACACACACACACACACACACACACACACTTGACAGTTTTATCAGCTCAGTGATGTACTGGTCAGGTCCCAGTGGACATACCTTCCCAGTGGAGTCTACAGGACATACCTTCACTCTGCACTGGACCGTGTTAAAGGAAGAGATTTTTCCAGCTCAGATGGTGTCAAACAGCCAAGACATGTTTAGAACTGGAGGTCAGAGGCTAACATTGCTAACACTAGAACACAGTAGTCACCTAAATTAATAGCTCATCCAGATGTTAATGAAGGTCTGACAGACTAGCGTGGTTCAGGACAAAGTCAGACTTACTGTGAGATTTACAAAATAACTCAAACTTGTGTAGCTGAATGCTGCGTCGGCCATCTTAGAGCAGTTTTGATTGAGTGATGATGAGCATCATACATACAGAGGAATCTGATGTAAGATCAGTCTTCTACCAGCACCGCTGCTGTCTGAAGTGTCTATCTGAGCTTATTCACCTTTACAGCTCACAGTAAGTCTGACTGTGTCCTAAACCACACCCACTAGTCTGTCACACCTTCATAAACATCTGGATGAGGTGTGAGAGAAGTTTGGGTGATTGTTACATAGGTGACTGTTGAGTTCAGTTTGTTAGCAGTGTTATATGTCTTGGCTTGATTACATTAGCTAAGTATTTTAAATCTGTATGTGCTAAACATGCACAATAACATGTAATATATCAAATATTTTGGGGGGAAATTCACTTCCTGGTTCATTCTCACTCTCTTTTCTGAGGTGACAGAAATATCAGCCAGTCGGAGAAGCAGCAGCCAATCACTGACCTGCTGACATAAGATACGCAACACATATTTAGCCAATCAGCATCCTCTGTTGCCTAAAGGACTTCAGCTTTTTTACAGCTTAGAAACGAATGTAAAAGCGAGGCTACAGGTCTACAGCTCTGTCTGTAATCCAACAGGTTTGGCTTCATCTCCACTGCGCCTACACACTGAAAGACCATATGTGGCCATAGCAGACATACTGACTCACTGTGTTGGCTCTGGATGCTGAGGGCCAGATGTGTGGACCAACGATGGGTCACTCAAACTGTCCGGCTGCAGGAAGCTATCATAACACTGCTGCTGTTCTTACCATCTGCTCAAACACACGACACCAGACAGCCCACACACACACACACACACACACACACACACACACACACACACACACACACACACACCACCTCCAGACAGCCCATCCTACACATACTTGACCTCTGTCTTAAAATATTGCACAGACAAGGCTGCAAGTGAGCAAACTTTGAGTTATCATTTTTATATGCGTTCAATTTATATCAGCACCATTATATCATAATAATTTTTAATTCTGCAAATTCTACATTGAAGTGATTTGTACCTTAATTGCAGGTTCTGAAATGATCATTTTAACATTATTTGACATTTTGGATTCACTTAACCATGCAAGGTAAAATATTTGATGATGAGGGTGTTGAAGAGCGATGAAACTTTGACACAAAGCTGAACAAATGCGCTATTTTCCCGGGTTGAGTGAGCTGTGCTTTGCCATAACATGATGCTACATCGTAGCTGTTTGTTTTCCTGAGAGGGATCTTCACTCACAGATAATGACTTTACTGGGCAAATCAAGTGACTGTAGTCTATAAACTGTGGGGATTTCTTCTCAAAGTGTGTGAAAAAGGCTCTATATGAATGAAACTGTGTGAGGAAGATGTTTGAAAGGTTCAAGACTGCACTCGTAATGT
Source organism: Crenuchus spilurus (assembly GCA_036984385.1). Classification (NCBI taxonomy): domain Eukaryota; kingdom Metazoa; phylum Chordata; class Actinopteri; order Characiformes; family Crenuchidae; genus Crenuchus; species Crenuchus spilurus. Next base: position 34,141 of record BRDA01013181.1, on the reverse strand, counting down.
GCATTTTATATAATTTAACATGTTTTATTAAGAATATTACATTGAATCTATGAAACTGGTTTTTGACAAACAAAATTTAAGAGGCCATGAATTTGCTGAGGTCCTTTTAATACGTAAAATTGATTTAAATTCTGCATTTGAGTTTTTAATGTTAATGTAGAATTGGTTTGAATATGCTCTGTTTTAGACTCCGTTACACCTGCAGACACCCCTGGCCAGAGGGAGGGCAAGTCGGGCGGCCGAACTTGAGACTGTGACTGATGAGACAGGAGTGCAGGTGGGGTGAGGGGCGTGGCCTTATGCCCTACCCTCTGGTTTCGGCCTGCTGGTGGCCTTCCATGGTCGTCTTTGCATGCTGTCTTAAATTCTTCTCTCTTGTTTCTCATTTCACTGAAAGCTGGGCTGTGATTGGGCGGATGCTTTTGCATGCTTCTTCATCCAGTAGTCTTATTTCTGTCTCATAGTTTGGTGATTGCATGTGAGCTAGCATTGTGTCTTGTGTTTATCTTTGGTAATAATTGGATGTCATGCTGTCATTAACATTGGTTAGCTTTAGTTTACGTGGTTTTATATCTTTATGTTAATTAATGTGGTATCATATCTGATCAAGGCTAGTAACATTAGCAAAGTGCTAGCTAATTCATACCTATCAACTTATTAACTCTTAAGGCTTAGTGAGTATTAGCTAATTTATATATTCTTATATATTGCTAAATATGATTTAAGGATGTATTATCTACGGGCTAATGTGTTCTTTCTCTACAATGATTTCACTGTAATTGTCTCAGTAAAGTTATGTTGGATCCCCAGCAGTACTTCTGAAGCCGTAGGAACGTCCACGCTAAGCTAGAACCTCTGGACACACTTTTACTCTGTTGATCTAGAGCAAACACGAGGTGTCTGGATAGGGGTGTGTTGTCGTGAAGGATTGCAGAGCAGTTATAACTCCACATAGCTGAACGCCCTTCTCCTGTTCACCTCACAGGAGGAAACGCTTAACGTGTTTCTAGCCTCGGTTCTCTAATCACATGGCCAGCGTGGCGAGCAGCATGCTGCAGCTTTTAACAGCCCAGCACAGGTGTGACTGCTGTGTCCCAGCAGGGTCATACAAGCAGGCCTGTGACTGTCTGTGTTAGCCAGACGCTAAGTCTGAAAGGTTATGTTCTCATGATTCTGCCCCCAGTCAGGGTTTAGAAATATTAATTCTGCTGTTCACCCAGAAATGTCACGCCAAAAAGTCATGCATGAATAAAATAAAAATACTAATTTGCCAAAAATGGATCTCCGGAGCTTTGACCACAAGCACTTTTGGTGCACTAAAGAGCAATAAAATGAATGTCTTGAGGAATGTATAGATGAATGTTATAAACTAATGTATACATTTGAGGTTTTGTGATAATAATAATAATAATAATTATTATTATTATTCATTCATTCATTCATTCATTCATGAATGAATAATTATCATTATTATTATTATTATTATTGTTGTTATAATAATAATTGATCATAATTATAAACAATAAAATAATTAACAATATTTAATAACAATAAACATAATAATAAGTATTATTAGAAACAACAACAATAATAATAATAATAATAATAATAATAAACAACTATTATTATTATTATTTATTATTATTATTAACAATAACTACTACTACTATTACAATAATAATAATAACACAATAAAATAATTAACAATAATATTTAATAACAATAAACATAATAATAATAAATATTATTAGAAACAACAACAACAACAACAATAATAATAATAATAATAATAATAATAATAATAATAATAATAATAAAACAATAATAAACTACAACAATAATAAACAACAATAATAATACTATTATAATAAACAACAACAATAAACATCAACAACAACAATAATAAAAAATGATGATGATGATGATGATTTATTATTGCTGCCGTCTGAGTCCTGGTGACTATATGGATGTTTGGTTTCCTGTTTGGTTCTTCAGGATTTTTAACAGCTCGCTCATGATTTATCTGATTGTATCAGTCCATTTTGTTTGCTGGTCTCTTCCTCTTTTACCTTCAAATGCTCCAGCATAACTGTATTCTCAACTGAGCTGGTTCTTCTCATAATGTCCCTAAAAGAGATCTTCGTAATCTGGACTTCCTGTGAGAGCACTGATTTGGTTATGGATCCTCAGGTTAGCCGTTATAGCAAAACAGCAGATTTTATATTCCTGACCTGAGGCACAGCAGGGATCTGCCAAAGCCCAGAGATGTTTCTGCATAACTGAATTTAATCAAAACTAAGGGGGAACCTATGCTATCTGGACATTTTGGCAGGCTTCTTGGTCTCTGCTGTTGATGGATGGAATCAGCGATGTCTCTCTCTCTCTGAGGCTGAGAGAGGTTTACAGAGAGCGGAGGCTCTTCTGGTTCACCGTCAGGCTTCAGGGCATGTCAGTACGAGCTAGTGGCAAACCCCAAACCACGCGTCCAAATAGCTGTCAAACAGACGCCTGGAGCATTCTGGGATTGACGGCGTCAGTCGGTTAGCTCTGTATTAACACTGCTGGTGCAGTGGATTATTCAACTGCCAAATCCACTGCCGCTGATGGAAGCTTTAAAAAAATATTTACCTTCAGGATATTAAGAAGAAAATCAACTCTAACCAGAGATATGAACAAAAATCACAATCACACTATATTTCCATTTCAAATCAATATCCACAATTAGTGGTTCTAGCTTGTGTGATGCCCTGGACCCTTAATTGCACCAGCATGGACTATAAACGATGTATACTGGCTTGGTAGATATGTAATGACTGACCAGAGACAAAAATACATGAGGAAGTATATAAGCACATGCTGATTAACATGAAATGAGACGGCAGGGCTGTGATCAGATACGAGACAGGTGTAAACACTTAGACGTGACGTGGACGATGCATACAAACAACACATGGAGACTTAACAGCACGTAAACACACACAGAACACATGGACAGGGTCTGAGTTTAAATGGAGCATTCCCACAAAGCACCACACATCATATGGACGTTTTTTTTTGGGCTAAATCTGGTCCATCGTGTCCTTTATTTAGCCGGGGTCTGGTGGTTAAGGGAGCCGGTCTTGTGACTGGAAGGTCGCCAGTTTGATCCCCGGACAGGCACCTAACCCTCAACTGCACCCCGGGCACCGTGGACAGGGCTGCCCACTGATTCGGGCACTTGTTCTCACGGCCTAGTGTGTGTTTCACTACATGGACGGGTTAAATGGTGGTCAACTTCCGTTGTGTGCAATCACATTGGCAAAGTTGAATCAAATCTAATATAAGAATAGATGTTGAAAATTGGACTGTGTTTAGTCCATCTGATTTGGTCCAAATTTAGCCCAAGACAAACATTTATTTCAGACCACATTTAGTCCTAATACATGAAAATAAGGTCATGAAAATGTGTACAATCCCAAATTATTCTTTCAGAACATAATCATCTGTTCAAAACCTTACATATGATTCAGTATACTGTGATATCTTGAAACAATAGACACATGAAACAATAGACATGCTAACTGTAATGCTATTGCTAACATTTGCAGCATGGTAGCAAGTTTAAACTGCTAGAATCAGCTACGACTAGACCGCTAGACTGATTTGTTTAAGCTTTACCTGTCTTATCTCTTTCCCTGTGATGCCTTATAGGTGCTGAAGTTCATGCATGAACCACAGAAGCTAACGCTAATCTACACTAATGTTATGCACTATGCTAATGCTAACACATAACTGTGCTGGACGTACTGATTTGCCCTGAATTTTATTGCAGGAGTACATTTTCCACTTGGAGCCAGGCAGAGAGGATTCTGGGAAAGGAAAGTGCCCATACGACCCAAAACTGAACAGCGTCTCCACTTTGATCAGTGAGTATCGCCAGTGAATCATCCGATCTTCTGTCCTGAGCTGCTTTACTGTCTGTGGTTTCTCTGGAGGATTTGATTTCTTTGCCCTGTGATATTTTCCACAAACATGATGCTAAAAAGGGTTGCCTCTGTCCCCACGGAGCTCATTGAAGTGCCTTTTTTGGTTGAGTATCACTTTGTTTGAATGTTTTATTACCGATCTGTGGCCTGGGAAGTCCACGCGGTCCCTCTGTACATTTCATTTTTGTCACGGCTGTTTTTCTCATGAGATTCGACGGCTTTTCGCCAACACGAAGCTTTGAGATGGCAAGAAACAAAGGCTCTGGACCATTACTGGCCACATATTTTATCGGTACAATATCCATTTCGAGATGTCTCTGGGACTCATAATTGGAAACGCAGATGCTGGAGGAGTTTAGCTTTAAAAACAGAAAAGTCATTGAAGCAGATGAAGACTTTATGAGTCTGGGAAGTATGTGCTTGAGAGTTATGGACTCGTTAGCTGAGTCATGACCATAATCAGCAGAAAATGGAACATTCAGGGGATTTTTTGGAGTGACCTGAATAGAAGTGATGCACAGGTGCTACAGGTGCCTTGGAACTCCATTAGAACAGCGCCATGAAGTGAATTAGCCTTGGCTAGTCAGACGTTACACCAAACTTTATAGAGCTTAGCGTTACAAGCCTGAAGTACATTTTCAGCCGGTATAATGGGAAATATTAGACCCAGAAGAGTTAGCTTCATTCAGGCACCTGCTATCATTACACAGGGTCAGGCTAAACAGGAATGCTAGCGCATTAGCACTCTGAGTTAGCTAGTTTTGGCCAGTTGATTGTATTGCATCTTTTCTCTCTCTTATGTTCAGAAAACATAAGCTCAAGCCTTAGCAGAGGTTGTAAACATTCTCCTTTAAAAAAAATAACACCTCAAAACGACATTTTTCACAAATATTTGTGTGAAGGTAAAATTAAACTTAGCATCTTTCTAAAAGTTAGCAGTCATGGTACTCCTATGTAGGCAGAAGGGATAAGCTAAATGTCATTGTAGACTATTATAAGTGCTGCTGAATGTGAAAAGCTATTTGTATATTGCATATTATCATATGCACACATCAAAATTTTGGTACCCCCATTACTTTAGTGCCATTTGTTTAAAAGTCAAACAAATCATGGACGCTAAACCAGACACATCGCTCTCCTGAAAAAAAGAATCATTTGTGTGAGTGAAGCGCTTTCGTTCATTTACAGATTCCTGAGATGATTCCACTTAGAAGTTGCTGATAATAGGCGGCTGCACGTTAGCTTTCATTTGTTTTTAGCATGCTAGCATTTTTTTTCTTTTCTTTTTTTTATAAAACAGACATTTTGTAAAGGTAAAACTACAAAATTATGATGAGACCCTCTCCATTCAAGTGCACAAACAAGCCAGTTAAAGCCAAATGTAGAGAACAGCCTCCAAAACAACAGGACAAATTAGCGGATATGAGCAGTCAAAGCTACGCAAACAGGTTAGCTTGTCTGCCAGGCTGGATTTAATACTGTCTGCTGGAGTTTCACCACCACCTCATATGTTAGAGTTGTTTGATAGAATTTCTTTCAGAGCTTGACAATTTGTACATCCGCGATTTCCGCTGAGAATCAACAGCTGAAATACGTGATCGGAAGAACCGCATCCGTGCCAAGGAGACGGCACTGAAAGCAAACATGGCGGGCATCTGTCTGCTCAAATCCCTAATAAACACTGAGAATTAGCCTGATTCACCCTCACTAACTGGACACCAGTGTGTGTGTGGCGGGATCAGCTCATGTTTAGGATTCCTATGAGATGGCGTTAATCGTTAGAGCCTGGCAGGCAGCTTCTTGGCCAGACCTCCACCCCCAACCACACCCACTCACACTACAACCAACCACAGCTGCAAGTGAAGGCACAGAGACACATAAACAACCATTCAAAAACTAAAACAAAGGCAGTTTTATTGCCTATGAAATGGTTCTACAATGCTAGCTGAGTACTGTAAAAGCAGAGATGCATGTGTTACTGTATATTGAATCTCAATATATAATTAAGTAAATACTAGTTTCGTTTAGCAGTTTCGTCTTCTTATAAACAACTTATACATTTTCCCAAATAAACAACAAATAACACAATAAACAATAAAAAAACAAAGAAACAGAGGACACGTGTGCGCCAGTGAGTCTATGCAAAGCTAATTTGCATGAACTACTGATCTGCTCATGGGAACTCTACACTCTTCCGTGTCCAACGCCACAATGTTGATGTCGTTTATTTAAAGTTTTTAATTGCTTACACTGTTAGTACAAAAACTCCACGCAGAGCAAAACAACCATTTGTAATGTACTGTAGTGTGAAATGCTTTACAGGTGTCTTATGTCATCAATGTGCAGTAATACTGTGAATAAAGCTTTGCTATTCACAGTATTATCATATTTGACCAAAAACAGTATCTTGTAATTTTACAGTATTTGTTTTTACAGTGAAAATAACAAATTGTCCATGAACTTTACACGAGTCTCAAACTACACAGAATCTTAAAGAAGTTGTAGAAGTTCTCATAGGCAGTTGTAATGTCCCCAGGGCAGTTATTAAAGCCATACAAGTCTAGGCTCATCTTTTTCTGAAAGAGCAGACATCTTTACACAGCAAACTAAAGACCCCAGAAACAGATTTTAAATCTCTGCTAAAATCTGCTAAAAATAAAATAAAAAAATAAAAATAACACAGAAAAACACAAGTTTATTCAGACTCTTCTGGATACTACTCATGCACATATCTCCATAACAGCAGTGGGGCTTTCCCAGTACTTTCCCAGCAAGCTGATTGGCTCTTTTTAATGAAGGGTGGGACTTGTATGATTCAGAAACTATGTTGAGCATTTTGAGCTTTCGTATTCATTTTTTAAAAATTCAAAATTCATATAAAATTGATATTTTAAAATCCCCTGAGTGGCTCAGGATTGCAAGGTCGAACCCCGATCATGCTGCTTGCCATCGGCAGCCGGGGTCCGAGAGAGCAAAAATTGGCCGTGCTCTCTACAGGCGGGTAAGATGGCACTTTCTACCCAGCACTTCCAAGTAATGTCGGCTGGCTTAGGCATCTGCCAGGTGATTCATCAGAACTGGGGATCCTGTGCTGTCCTTCAAGCCCATTGGCTGCCCAGCAGCGATGTATCAGCAGCAGATGGAAAAGAGGCGGAGCTTGACTTCACATTCATCAGAGGAGGCCTGTGCTAGTCTTTGTAGAGAAAATTGGGTAAAAAATTTTATATTCTAGTCATATACCCCGTATTTCAAAAGAGGCTAAATCTCAGAATAAAGATAATTCCAGTATGCTTGAAATATTGAATTAAATAAATAAAATCATAAATATAACAGCAAATGACACTATACAGAAATTGCAGGTTATTTATAATAATAATAATAATGTATGCAAAATTTTGAAGGTCAGGGGTCTGGACAGGAGATGGAGGGGGGATGCTGAGAGGGGTTAATGAAAGATGACCTACCCGTTCAGTGCCAGGGGGTGTGGCTGGCATCATATCACAGACATAGTAAACCTGACTCCACCTATAAATCTCTCTTTCTCTCAGATGGAGAGCTCTATGCAGGCGTCTACATTGACTTCATGGGAACGGACTCGGCTATTTTCCGAACGCTGGGGAAGAACACGGCCATGCGCACGGACCAGTATAACTCCAGATGGCTGAATGGTACACCAAACATGGTTCCAGTCCAGCGCTAATGACTGTAGGCTGGTGCATTTAGCCTCGTGCAGAATGTACTGTTGCATAAGTTTTGCACACAAATGAATCAGTTTCAACATCATGAGTGACTCTCTCTCTCTCTGTCTCTTTCTTTCTCTAGATCCCTCGTTCGTCCATGTGCACCTCATCCCAGACAGCGCTGAGAAAAATGACGACAAGCTCTACTTTTTCTTTCGGGAGAAGTCGTTGGAAATGGGCCAAAGTCCCAAATCGGAATCCCGGATTGGCCGGATTTGCTTGGTAAGTCCGTCTCTCCTGCTTTATTATTGTAAGGCTTATTTTCCTGCACAAGCTAATGAGATCCTAAAGCAGAGCCCAGTCTGAGAGCTGGAGGCTACATTATGGTAAGACTTTCAGGTGGTCTACTGTAAATGCTCTCCAGATTTTAGAAAAGGTTTGCTTTGGTTTGAATAATCCCTGAAAATATACATCATGCATTGTTAATTTAAGGGATTACAGCCTTCAAGGTGTCCTGTTATATGAAATTAATGGATGAGGTGAAGGAAGAGAACTTGTGAAGCAGAATAGAGTCTTCTCCACAAAGTTAAACCAAAGAAAATTTGGTTTAACAGGACAGCTCGACAGCTGTTTACCACATTTAGACATTTTTGTGTATTTATGTGTACAAAGTAAACATCACAAAATCCATTTTTACTATTTTATTATCTGTTGCTGTAGTGTTATCATTGTTATTTACTGTAGTCATTATAATTACCAGAGTTTCCAGAACATTGACATAGAACTGTGATTAAACTTTGTCTACTTCTACTTTGTCCCATTATATAGAATGAAGACCTTCCCAACCAATCAGAAAATAGTATTACTTATCTCCAGCATATAATTAAATATAATGTTTTATTCAATTTTTTATAGCTTAGTGCAAACATCTCAGGACACACCTACAGAAACTAAGAATGGTACAAGTCTAAAACTCTCTTCATAGTCAATATTATTATATAAGTAAGTATATTCTCATTTAATAATGAGATATATTCTTATATATTACTGAAAGTCCTGCCTATCTGCCTCAACTATAGATATTAATATGCTAAGTATGTTGCTAGTAATAAATGAATGCTAGCTAACATCATAGCTAATCTCTAGCTAACTTACTTTTGTTATTAGTGTGTATTTTTGGTTAAATGTTTGTTTATTAAAGAGAGAACAAGACTCTTGTTTAGTTGTGTGCCTGCTGAACGTAATTGTAGAAGGAAAATATAGACTAGCTCCAAAACAACATGACTGATTAGCGGATATTGCCAGTCAAAGGTATGCTAGCATGTTAGCGTGTCTGCCAAGCTCGAATTAATGCTAAAATTCTCACATTGACTGAACTTCATACACTAAATAGTAAACATTCTGTAAGTCTTTACTGCAGTGTGCTTTTTGTATATCTACATAAATATGTATGAAGGTTTATAGATATGTTGTCTCTCAAACTACAACAGTGGACAGAATTAGCAGATGTTTATGACAGATATTGGAATTAGCCTTTATTAATGTTTATGTAGGTTTACGTCTGTTGTCATAGTGAGTTCTTGTAGCTTTATAAACAGCAGTAAAGTCTGAATATTCTGTAGTGGTTCAAAATGTAGAACATTGTTTTTTTGGACTGCTGGCTTTGCTGTTTGTTTAGCACCACAGTGCTAGAATCCTCAGATATTTGACCTTCCTCTGCACAATGGCTCTTTCTGTCCATCTGAAATCTGACCTAATGACCTTTGACCTCTCAGGTTAGGCAACTTAAACCTGCCCACATGCTTCAGAGTGTGGATCAGATAGGAAGACAATTTCATTGAGTAGAAGCACTTTTTAGAATTATTAGCATTGTTTATCTCTACTATTCAATGGAGTTATGTCATTTCGTAATCTAAAGAATTTTCAGGGCTGATATTCCAGTGTCCAGATTGTAGCCGATACCAACATCATGCCAAAAATTATACAGACTAATTTAATGTAAATAATTTAATGTCAAACGGACAATGGGTTGAGGCAGATACAGGGTGCAACATGATGCCCTTATTGACAGAAACTCTTTGCTGTGAAAATGTGTGAAGACTACAGGAAGACATAAAATGGCACATGGAATAGGGAAACAGGGCTGTCGAATAACAAGACTCAGGTGAGCACAATGATTGGGCATGACGTGGGCAGGACGTAAGTGTAAGCAAAACAGCATGTGGACACGAGACTGTGGCAAGAGGTTCACATGTAAATAATGTAAAATTCACATTATGTTACAGCCATAAACTACAAATAGGACACAAAAGGAATTATCAGTCATAATTTTAATACTGGGCTAATAACTAACTTATATCGTGCAATATATCGGTCACTGATAAATCATGCATCCCTATTGATTTATATTTAGTTGAACAGTGAATTATATCTACATTTAAATACATTTCTTATGGCTTTCCCCATCTTCCCTGGAGTTACATCAGTCGACCTCTGCTTCTAAGGCTTAATTTATTACTTCTAGAGCCGGCTGTCCTGAATGGTGAGCTAAAACATGGCTTCCTAATGAGACTGGAGTTTTGAGCGTGAGGGCTAATAGAGCGGAGCGGTGAAAATAAACAGAGGAAGAGCGGAGAACAGTACACTGAGGCGTGGTGCATAGTCAAAGGCCAAGTTTACTCACCCTGAAAGCCTTGTGTTTATCTGCAGGATTATAGTTTCAGTCTGTCTCTATATGTATATGCACAGATTAAAGGAAAAGTTCACCCAGAAATCAGATTTACAGGATTTTCCACTTAGTTCAGGTGTAGTTAGGACATGTCTGGAGTTCTTCAGATTAGAACTGGAGCTGTGAGACTAACACTGCTAACACTAGACCACAATAGTCACCTAAATAGCCCAGTTGTTTCTGTGGAATACATCACCGAAACAACTCTGAAACCTCATCTAGATGTTCCTGAAGGTGTCAGACTAGTGGGCGTGGTTTAGGAAACAGTATGACATCTATAAAGATGAATAAAACTACAGACAGACACTTCAGACAGTAGCAGGGCTTTATGATGCCAAAACTCATTCTAGAGTTTGGATGTCTAAGATGGCCGACACAGCATTCAGCTACACAAGTTCGCAGTAAGTGATACTGCCTCCTAAATCACATCCACTAGTCTGTAAGACCTTCATTAACATCTGGATGAGCTTTGAGTTTTACAGAATGTTCTAGGCTATTTAGGTGACTAATGAGTTTTAGTGTTTATTAGTACTGTTAGCCGCAGAGATTAGCCTTTCTGTGTGTCTGTGAGTGAGTGAGTGTGTGTGTGTGTGTGGTTTTGTGTGTGTGTGTGTGTGTTGGGGGATGTACAGTATATAATGAGCTCTGTGTCTGACCTCATATCTCTACACTGTATGTGTTTCAGAATGATGATGGAGGTCACTGCTGTCTGGTCAATAAGTGGAGCACGTTTCTCAAAGCTCGTCTCATCTGCTCTGTCCCAGGGGCTGATGGGATTGAAACACACTTCGACGAGCTCCGTAAGTCTGAACTGTACTCCATCCACCATCCTCCCTCCCTCATCACTCTCTCTCTTTCTCTTAGTGCTTGGGCCTCATTATTGACACTCACAATATCAATCAATCAAATTTTATTTATAAAGCGCTTTTTACAACTGATGTCACAAAGCAGCTTTACAGGGTTAGTAATAATAAACATCAAATCATTAATCCCTAATCCCCGGTGAGCAAGCCAACGGCGACAGTGGCAAGGAAAAACTCCATCAGAGCTGGAGGAAGTAACCTTGGGAGAAACCAGACTCACATGGGGGACCCATCCTCCTCTGGTCTGCTAATTCTAAGTGTGTGATGAATCATAATCATATGATCTTGATGTAAAGTTCAGGTGAGCTGATATGGTGACAGTAGTGGAACAGGGATGATGATGACAGCGGTAGCAATGATAACGGCCAGAAAGTCCATATGAACTCCAATGTGGGCAGTAGAGTAGGGTATCTGGAGCAGGCCACAGTAGCTGGTCATTGGTGGGCATCTGATCCAGGGAAGCATCATGGAGAGAATACCAATCAGCCTTCCATCAACCTTGGACCGGACCGGTGGGCAATCACTCACTCGGAAAGAGACAAAAAATTGAATTAGTTCTGTTTGGATTTATAGAGCACAATGATTGAGACATATCAGAGTGTGGCTATTGACTCCAGCAGAACTATCTAAAACAGCCTACCTGTTTAAAAGAGCCAGAAGGTAAACAGGCATGGGAGCTCCCCGAGACACTGGCATCCCTCTGCTCACCGTGAACGCGTGAGCAGCGGTATGACAGCCCCAGCATCTCAGTTCACTATAAATACCTACACCAGTGCACCCCTGGACCTACAACCTTTCTATAATGTAAAGTATTAATTACCAAAAGCTAAACTAAACAGATATGTTTTCAGCCTAGTC
>BRDA01013177.1:44593-71144 GCA_036984385.1 Crenuchus spilurus | reverse complement strand
TCGCAGAGTATCTGAGATTTCCGCAACTCCCCATGTTCATGAAGTCCTGTAACGACAGTAACTGGAAAGGAGAGGTTAATTACAAAAAGCTAAACACCATAGGAATTTTGTAGTTTTCATATAACAGTCAGGGTGGCACTGTGGCTTGGTGGTTAGCACGCTTGCCTCTCAGTGCTGAGGTCTTGGGTTCGAGTCCCCATCAGGTTGGAGTTTACATGTTTTCTCCGGGGTCTCCGGTTTCCTCTCTCAATCCAAAAACATGGAGGGCAGGTGGATTGGATACTCTAAATTGTATGTGTGTGTGCCCAGTGAAGGTGCCCTGTCCTGGGCTTAGATCAGGTAGTGTAATGCCGTACCCTGAGCACAGTGAGAAAGTAGGGGACTGATCGCGACCCTGATAAGGATTAAGTGGGTGGGATAATGGATGGATGGATATAACAGTCAGTGTGGAAATGTCTATATTCAGTGGCGGATGGCTATTAGAGGGCTCCGTGGTGGAAATTGTTTTACATAATGTTTTAAATAATCAATACCTACGTATTTTAAGTATCTATGTGCTAAACATGTCCAATAACATGTGTTATATAAAATATATTGGGGGAAATTTGATTCCTGGTTCATTCCCACTCTCTTCTAAGGCGACAGAAATATCGTCCAGTCAGAGAAGCATCAGCCAGTCATGGACCTGCTGCCACAACATACAGCATAGCAACAGAAATGTATCCAATCAGCATCCTCCAATCTGTTGCCTGACGGGCCCTTCATTTAATACCACAGCATTCAGTGGTTTTAGAAAAGTCTGACATTATTGACATGTAATACATGGCTCTATAAATGCCTGATATTTTGTCTTAATTGTGTTTTTATTTATTTTATTGTGCATTTCTGAACCAGATGTTCTTTGCACATTTGCATGCAGCTAATGCCAATTTAATTTAATTAACTATTAATCTGCAAATTTTTTTAATGACAATTAAAACTACTACTGACTACTGACTTTTTTGACAGAGCACAGGTATCTTGCAGTTTGTGTTAAATGATATATGGCTGGTTGCAGAAACAGAGTCACCACTGTCTGTATTGCTTATTTTGTGTTTAGACCTGGTAGTATGTTTAACTGACCTTAATGTGTCAATACAATCTATTTTTGTGGTAGCAGCATGTACTAGACTAGATACATATACTGTACTAGATATATTACCACAATAAAGTTAGGTTTACTGTAACAATGTTAATTGATTTAACATGCCATATTATAGTGTAACCTGATATTTCATGGTACTGAACCATCACAATAAAAAAAACTATGATCTTACAGTGATAGGTGTTTATAAGAACTGTTTTAGGCAGGGTGTCTTATGTGGAAGTGCAATAAAAGCTTAGTCAGTTGTCATTACTATTAAAAGCAATATTATATATAAATATATAAAGCTGATATTAAATCTTATATACTGATTATTTATTGTTCATGTCAGTGATAATCTCAGCACTTCACTAAAATATTCACCATATTCACTTCATTGAGCTGTAAACAATAAAAAAAATGCATTAATTAAATGTTATTTTTAAGGGGATAGGACATAGTCTAAGTTCACTGCTGTCTCTAGAAATTCCTCATAGAAGATGCAGATTTATCTCTGCATGTCTTACGCTTCTCCTGAGGTGTTTTTGAGATGTTCATTTTTATGAGAATTTTATATTCGTATATGTAATACTCAGCATTACATCAATATTAGACCTGTAATTTCGAGCTGATGATTTTTATCTCCTTTTCTCTTTGTTTCATATGTCTGGAACATCCTCTTTTCTTTCCCATCAGCTCAGCTCCCTCAACTCAGCTCTCTCGGCTCAGCTCTCTCATCTTATCTCAGCTTTCTCAACTCAGCTCAGCTCTCTCATCCCATCTTTCTCTACTCAGCTCAGCTCCCTCAACTCAGCTCTCTCATCTTATCTCAGCTCTCTCATCTCATCTCAGCTCTCTCATCTCATCTCAGCTTTCTCAACTCAGCTCAGCTCTCAGCTCATTGCTCTCAAATCAGCTCAGCTCTCTCAACTCAGCTCTCTCGTCTTATCTCAGCTCTCTCATCTCATTTCAGCTTTATCAACTTAGCTCATCTCTCTCAAATTAGCTCAGCTCTTCCAGCTCAGCTCTCTCATCTCAAATCAACTCAGCTCCCTCAACTCAGCTTTCTCATCTCATCCCATTTTTCTCTACTCAGCTCAGCTCTCTCCTATCATCTCAGGTCTCTTGGCTCAGCTTTCCCAGTTCCACTCTCTCATCTCAACTCAGCTCAGTTCAGCTCTCTCATCTCAGCTCAGCTCTCTCATCTCAACTTAGCTCAGCTCTCTCAGCGCAGCTCAGCACTTTGCAAGAGAGAGCTGAAGATAAACTTAGTGGAAGTTTGAGTGAAAGTTAGTGTGCTTCGACCAAACACTCTCCTGTTTTTATTCAGTTCCTCCATAAAATAGACGTTTTCTCCTGTCTGGTGTTCAGTGTGCACGCGGGGTAAGTGAGCTGTTAGCTAAGCTGACACCTGACTGAAGGAGGCGGAAGGTAACCGGCTGGTTTGAGCTCCTCACGCTGCAGTAGTCTGCCGGTGTTCGGCGGACAGCGTTTTTGGTCATTAAAACGTTAATGAAGGTGTGTATGTTATGCTGTGGGTGAGCAGAGACAGTTGCTGGAGTGGAGAGGAGGGCGGTTTGAGACAGTGAGCTGTAGTCCCTGAGGAACACACAGAGACAGACAGAGGAGTTAAACACGGCACACTGGATGAATGTTTGAGAGGCTGTCGACCCCCGCCACGTCCACCGGCCGGAGGGAACCGTACATGGAGTTTTCAACCTGGTTCCGCTAGGATGGAGGTGGTTGATGAAACGGAAGCCTTACAGAGATTTTTTGAAGGTAAGAGTGAACTTTACAGAAACCGTACACGACTAAACTAAAGACAAAACTGGACACCACCATTATAAGTGCAGGAATTTGTGTGTGTGTGTGTGTGTGTGTGTGTGTGTGTGTGTAACAGAGTATTAGTATTAATACAGTATTTGTATGGTGTGTATAATAGTGTTAGTATCTTTAGCTGTAGTGCTAGTAACTTAGTATCATATGTGTAGTAGAGTATTAGTATTAATAGGGTATTAGTACTAGTATCATATGTGTAATAGAGTATTAGTATTATTAGTATGATATCTACATTAGTGTATTAATATTAATTGAGTGTTAGTACTAGTATCATATGTGTAATAGAGTATTAGTATATCTACAATAGTGCATTAGTATTAATTGAGTATTACTAGTATCATATGTGCCATAGAGTATTAGTATTAATAGAGAACTAGTATCATACGTGTAATAGAGTATTAGTATTAATTGAGTATTAGTACTAGTATCATATGTGTAATAGAGTATAAGTGCCATAGAGTATTATTATTATTAATAGAAAACTAGTATCATATCTATAATAGAGTATTAGTATTAATAGAGTATTAGTATCTAATATCTATAGTATAATAGTATTAATTGAGTATTAATGCTATCACATGTGTAGTAGAGTATTAGTATTAATAAAGAGCTAGTATCATATCGATAATAGAGTATTATGATACTAATACTCAGTTAATACTAATAGTCTTACCGATAGTATTGACTGAGTATTATGATCATATCCGTAATAGAGTATTAGTATTGATTATTAGTACTAGTATCATATGTGTAATAGTATGTGTAATAGAGTATAAGTATTACTTGAATTTTAGTATGATATCTATAATAGTGTATTAGTACTAATTGAGTGTTAGTGCTAGTATCATATGTGTAATATAGTGTTAGTATTAATTGAGTATTAGTACTTGTACCATTTGTGTAGTAGAGTATTAGAATTAATACAGTGTTAATATCATATCTATAATAGAATATTAGTATTAATTGAATATTAATGCTATCATATGTTTAGTAAAGTATTAGTTTGATCTGTATAATAGAGTATATGTTTTGAACAGAGTTTATGTCTAAATATATAATCTAAAATGTGTCCAAAAATGTCTGGAAGCTGCTTGGTTGGTTTCACTGCACCTTATTGTGGCAACATAATAATAATAAATATATTAGAAAATAAAATTGTTTGACGTTGCTTCTGAGTTAGTCTTTTCAGACTTTGTATTAATATGTACATTCATTTGTGTTTCTGGTTAAATTGTTTTATTTCTTTTAACTTTCTATCATTTCTGTCATTTCCACATAATCTACAGAAGGTTTTAGTGCATTTCAAAATAATTACTGTCAGTCAGAGATGTGACTTGAAGAGGTCATAAATCCCATATTTTTGTTTATGTACACATGTAAGACCTTCTGCTCTCACAGCATTGAAACTTTCCATCAGGGCCCTTGACTTTCAGCCTTTCACTGCTAAAAGAGTGATGGAGGGGGTTTGCTGCTGGGGGTAGGGGATATTGTATGGTGGAGGATTATTGTGGGGTGGCTGGTATTGGATGGGCTGATGGAGATTTTTGAGGCCCCTGAGTCTGAACATCAACACAAATGTCCAGTGGTGATGCACCCTATAGGGAACGGTTCAGGTGGATGTGTTCCTGGAAGGATAAGGCTAAAAGTAACAAGGTTTGCACAAAGATGGCCAGCAGAAATGGAAAGATGTTGGAGGAGAGGGATAGAGCAGAGGGAGGGGGAGATGAGAAGGTTATGGTATAGGAATGCACAGTCAAAAAGATAAATGGAGTGGTGTGTTAAAGCTGAGGCCAGGGGCATACGCAGATGGAGATGATTTGTTACAAATGTTTTAAAGTAATAAAGAGAAGTCTGAAAGAATAATGGACTAAAACAGACACTGAAGTTACGGAGGGCAACTGAAATGCCTTTTTTTCCTGAAAGAACTACTGTGTATGACCACAAGTGAGTATAAACCACTTAATCTACATGTTGTCCACTTTATTACATTTAATGGTATGTTCATTAGTGGTATATAGATGATGATGATGTGGGCACAAAAGGCTCATTTTCTTTTACCAGTTACTTCTTTCTTCTTCCAACAGTTCTCTTTTCTGTCAGGTTTTGCCTCAGGGTCTGTACGTGCAGACCACCTCAGTGTTTTGACTTTTTAGAATAACATACAGATCATTTTTGGACATAAGAGTGATGCATGATAAAAGGCTTTTGGGTAAATTTAGGGGCATTCCCAGGGATGATGTTTCATGTTCAGAGTACAGGTGTGATGGTGTGTTTATTAGACAGTGATCTGCTGTAAACATTGTTGAATGGCTCTGGAGTTCACGGCTGTCAAGTTTTGCTCTTGACTTTAACAGGAATTTCATGTGTTTACATTCCTCCATGGGGAGTGAGAGAGATGCTCAGCCTTTTGGGCTTCAATTCAGCCCATCTGAATGGGCATGTGTGAAGCTTAATAGTGATTTGCATGTGTTTTCAGATGTACTATTAAATGTGTTTGCTTTATTCATGTAGTTAACGTAATGATGCTCTTGAACCAATTAATTTGTGCATTTCATAACTGCATAAAACTAAATTCTACAGTTGACATAAAAGATGCTTTTAACTTGGTGAATGCCTAGTAGAATACACTTTAGTGCAAACCTGGCAGTTTGTGTTTATTACACTACTTTACTCATTACTTTCAGTCTACTTTGGATTTGTATGCTGTCATATCAGAACCATGTAGCTCCATTTGTTGTTTGTTTGTTGAAAGCAGCTACTGCCCTTTTCATAGTGTGAACATTTCATGCCAAATGGACCAATGGAAATGACCCTGAATACAATATTGTTACATTAACACACATTTTTTTTCTTTCGCATATTATAGCTTGTATTTTTGAGACTACCTTTATTTAAAACAGTAATGATATATTAGTTAAGGGTGGAATTTCTTCAGTGAAGTGATGACAGTGACTGTGATTTTGTGTTCCAGTGTCAGAACTCCTTAAGCTGCAGTAAGCAGTCTAAAACGCTCTAATATGGTGTAACTGATGCAGAAAAACATGTAATTCATATCATAGCTTCCAAGTAATATATAAACACATAGATGGGTTGACGCATCTCTAGAACAGGTGTTTGACAGTCATGTCATTCTTACTGGAATAGCAGTTGATATTCAGTCACAGTTGAATAAGCCATGTTTGAAGCCACATTTGAACATATTTGTGAGTCTGTGTATGTGTGTGTGTGTGTGTGTGTGTGTGTGTGTGTCTTTGGCAAAGTGGGCTAGTGTTATTGGAAAGAACTCTAGCCATTGTAGCGTTCAGGCAGACAAAGGACAAAAGCAAGGGTGAAAAGCTGTTTGTTGATAAAACTGGTGTGACCCCCCAGCTGAAAGAGTCTCGATCTCATTTCACTCAATGTGACTGACCAAGTTATTACACCAGTTACTCCTGAACAGACTGAAGCATTTAAAACAGTTTGATAGCTGAATGTCATCCAGTTGTCTGGCTTGATTGTAAGAAAATCTCAAAAAGTAAAATAATAAATATTATAAGCATGTCATCCATGCCCTGAGTGACTCAGTGGACTAAGGTTCTGTCACTATGATCCAAGAATCGCGAGTTTGAATCCTAATCATGCTGCTTACCATCAGCATCCAGGGCCTGAAAGAGCAAAAATTGGCGGTGCTCTTTCCGGGCGGGTAAGAAAGCTCTCTCTCTCCAGTACTACTAAGTAATGTTGGCTGGCTCAGGCGTCTGCCAGGCGATCCATCAGAACTGCGCATTCCTCTGAGAAAGTTGGCTGCCGGCACCAATGTATCGGCAGCAGTTCGAAAAGAGGCGGAGCTTGACTTCACATGCATTGTAAGAGGCCTGTGTGAGTCTGCACCCTCCTAGCACCATTACAAGTGATAGGGAGAGTCAACAACTGTGCAGGTCAATTGGCTACTAAACACATTGGGGAGAAAGTCGGATTAAAAACAAAAAAGTATGTCATCCTAGAAATATTTTCAATCTCAAACCTGTGTGTGTGTGGAATGTGTCAAATATTTTATTGTGTAAACTAATATATTAGAACTAATGCATTTGTGCTAACATGCATGTTTCCTGTAGTTCTATAGAGAATTCATTTGAGAATGACTTTGTCCTCATCTGATTTGCTTGGTTTGCTGAACCAATTAACAACTGATTATTCACTGAATCATTCTTACATATACTTACATAACTGAAACGTTTTTCCCTATCTCCCGTACTGATTAAGAAACATTTGAGATAAGCTGTGTAAGTCAATGTTAGCAATTGGACAGCTAAACTGAGTAGTAAAAATATATCATTATTTGGAAGCACTGCATTTTTGGTAGATTAAGTGTTTTAGTAGCTATATGTAGGATCAAAATTAAGATCTAGATGGAGAAGAACTTTACTGTGACCTCTACCAGCAACAGTAATACACTAGAATTAAAATAACACCCCTCAAGTCTCTGGTGCAACATGCAATGCTACACAGTACAAGTGTCCAACATATTAACTACATATACTACAAAACAAATAAAGATGCAAAACTATCATCAAAATCCAATAATACAGTGAAGTAAACATTTAGGACAATATGATATGAATTGGACATTGAAATGTTACTAAATGTGAATAGTGTTGTTTTATGCACACTTCACACAAATACAAATAGTAAAGAAAATAAATGATGATATAACCATATAAAATATTATTATTATCTAATATTTCCACTTTAATAAATTATGCTACATCAACACAAGTTTGTATTCCTATTAGGACTGATTAATATAAATTTTAAAATTGTAATATAAATATTTTATTGTTATCATAATATCATAACTGTACACAATTCTAAGCATACTAGCCCAAAAATTATAATATTGTTTTATAATCAATTTTAAATATAAATGTAATTCAAAAAGTTAAACTATCATATATTTATATTCTTCACAGATAAAGTGACATATTTCCAGTCTTTAGTATTTTAATTGATAGTGTTTGAATAGTAATTCACTCAAACTCAAAATGAAATACTCAAATAATTTGAGATTTTATTAATTTTCTGAGATCAAGAATTTTTTTATGAAGCTACACTGAAAAGTTTGAAATGTCACTTTATGTGTTATTAATATAAAATATGAGTTTACATTTTTAAATTAAATTATGAACTTTTTCATAATGTCCTAACATGTAGAGATGCACTAGTATATAGTAGACATCATCAGTACACTGACTGATGATTGCATGTTTCATAAAAAAGGTAGCATATTTAGTCATATTTACTTTAAATAAGAGATGAAAAGCTGAAACTCATAGTATTAACTGAAACTTTATACTCGTGGTAGTTTTAAATGTGGCAGTACTGGTGCATTGTGGCTATATCAACTTATCACACATTCAGAGATATCTGAATATATATTATAGTATAACAAGTTTCAGGACAAGCATTGCCATGATGCACAACCCTGATGTCAGTGTACTTACATTTATAATATTGGTGTTTTATTCACACAATAACAAGTTCATTCTTATGAGATTTCTTGTCACTATAACAAACATAGCTTTCTCAAGATAACTGAATGTCTTTCTGAACATCATGAGAAAACAGTTATAATACAAAATCTTACAAACTAAAAGTGTTTTCCAGAGATGTGAGACCTTCATGATGCTCTCCATGATACCTGTATGAGTTAAACAGAAAGAGGGTCAGTTACAGCAACCATAGGGCTCAGTTACTTCAACACCAGGGCTTCCAAACAGTACAGTTGCCCATGTTAAAGGTCCTGATGGGCTACTGAAATGAATGCTAAGCAAGAGTCACCAGCAGCTAGACATCTGCAAAGAAGCAGTTTCTCCAAAGTGGAGCATTCATTGTGTTTAAACACAAAACAATGACATTATGCAGTGTGTATATACACAGAAATAACTGATGAACACACATGTGTAATAACTGATTATTTACAGTCATGACCAAAAGTGTTGGCACCCCTGAATTTTTCCCAGAAAATTATTTCTATTACACATGTTTTCTTATACACATGTTTATTTTCTTTGTGTGAATTGGAATACAAAAAACAGGGAAAAAAGGCACATTTGACATAATTTCACACAAAACTCCAAAAATGGGCCGGACAAAATTATTGGCACCCTCAACTTAATATTTGGTTGCACACCCTTTGGAAAAAATCACTGAAATCAATTGCTTCCTATAACCATCAACAAGCTTCTTACACCTCTCAACTGTAATTTTGGACCACTCTTCTTTTGCAAACGGCTCCAAGTCTCTCAT
The DNA here is from genome assembly GCA_036984385.1 of Crenuchus spilurus. Taxonomy (NCBI): domain Eukaryota; kingdom Metazoa; phylum Chordata; class Actinopteri; order Characiformes; family Crenuchidae; genus Crenuchus; species Crenuchus spilurus. The sequence continues at coordinate 61,897 of BRDA01013177.1, read as the reverse complement.
ATTTGAAGGGTGCCTTCTCCCAAAAGCAATTTTAAGATCTCTCCACAGGTGTTCAATGGGATTTAGATCCGGACTCATTGCTGGCCACTTTAGAACTCTCCAGCGCTTTGTTTCCATCCATTTCTGGGTGCTTTTTGAAGTATATTTGGGGTCATTGTCCTGCTGGAAGACCCATGACCTAGGACGCAAACCCAGCTTTCTGACACTGGACCCTACATTGCGATCCAAAATCCTTTGGAAATCTTCAGATTTCATGATGCCTTGCACACAGTCAAGGCACCCAGTTCCAGAGGCAGCAAAACAACCCCAAAACATGTTTGAACATCCACAATATTTGACTGTAGTTACTGTGTTCTTTTCTTTGTAGACCTCATTCCATTTTCGGTAAACAGTAGAATGATGTGCTTTACCAAAAAGCTCTATCTAACAGCTTGAATTTCTTTGGATCTTGATTGGGGATGCTTATCCACCATCTGGACTATCCTGTGTTGCAACCTTTTATCAATTTTTCTCCTCCGTCCATGTCCAGGGCGATTAGCTACAGTGCCATGGGTTTTAAACTTCTTGATTATGTTGCGCACCGTGAACAAAGGAACATCAAGATCTCTGGAGATGGACTTGTAACCTTGAGATTGTTGATATTTTTCCACAATTTTGGTTCTCAAGTCCTCAGACAGTTCTCTTCTCCTCTTTCTGTTCTCCATGCTTAGTGTGGCACACACAGACATACAATGCAAAGATTGAGTCAACTTCTCTCCTTTTTATCTGGTTTCAGGTGTGATTTTTTTAATTGCCCACACCTGTTACTTATCACAGGTGAGATTGAATGAGCATCACATGCTTGAAACAAAGTTATTTACCCTCAAATTTGAAAAGGTGCCAATAATTTTGTCTGGCCCATTTTTGGAGTTTTGTGTGAAATTATGTCAAATTTGCCTTTTTTTCCTCTGTTTTTTGTGTTGTTCCAATACACACAAAGGAAATAAACATGTGTATAACAAAACATGTGTAATTGCAATAATTTTCTTGGAGAAATACTTGCCAACACTTTTGGCCATGACTGTATATCAGTGTTTCTGATGGCAATAACTGTAATGAAAAGGAAAATATATGCTTTCAAATTATCTACAGAAGATCCCAAATTAACTGTGTTGTTACAGGGAGAAAACAAAGTTTCATTTTTGCAAGATCTCTACAAAATGATGTGTTATGTCATGATAACATAAACTAAAGAAAATGCTTAAAATTATCTTGATATCATGAACTTAAGTAGTACATATAATGACTTGTAGAGCTTCAGATTCAAGTAAGTTCAATGCATCACTTTTCAGTGTATTAGTCTATGTAATAATAATATGTAATAGTAAAGCTATGTAGGCACGTCAGCTGTGTATTGTCTTATTCGCTTATACTTAAAGTAACAAGGCCATCGTCATCCACATTGGATGAATGTATTTTGCCTAGAATATATGATGTATTCACTTCTAGGTAAAGAGTGGCTTTAAGAGGCTTATTGGGTTATGTATACTCTCACCCTAATGGACTGGACCATTCCAGGCATACCTTAGTGACCTCTGAGAAACAGAACGAGGTGAGAGTAATGTTTTTCTCCCCGTCCACTTCGCTTTTTCAGACCTTGCCTTGTTCAGACACCATTAGAATGACAGTGTGCAGACAATGTGAGGGAGATAGATAACAGACTTATGCACACACACATGCACATGCACGCATACACACACACACACACACACACACACACACACACACACACACACACATAGCCATGCATTTATATACATGATACAGACATACATATGCACTCTAAAAGGGGGCAGAATACACACATTTGTGTAAAATACACAGCATTATTGACACATTATGTTAAAAGAATACAGCCCACACCGAAACACAAACACTCACTAATATACACACTATCTCAAAACACACATGCAGAGGCAAACACACAGTGGGGAGTATCAAATGATAGCAGAACAGATCAGTCAATAGCATAGTGTGGGAGTCAATGTTTTGGATGGGGGCCCATCTGTGTGCTTTATATCACTGTTTAACTTTAGTCTGGAGAGACTCACCTTGTCAACACTTTGCCTGGAGCCCAACATGACTGTTTGTCCTTCACAGAGAAGGCAAGGAGGAGCTTTTTCAGACTTCATTTCGAAGCACTTTGGAAAAGTGATCATGCCAAGGGCAGGACCAGCTCTTAGGTTAAGTAAGGCTGGGCATTCCACAGCTACATCTCTGTTTCTCCACCCAACAAAAATGATTATGCAGATTTCCAAATTTCCATAAATAATGCCTTTCTAATTTCATGCCTTCATGCAGACATTTCTTGAACCCGTCACCTAAAACAGTTCACTTAAGCTGTTTGACGTTTGTCAGTTTCACTCTGCTTTGAACCAGGTCAAGAATCTGTTCAAGAGTCTCTGCTACAACAGCAGGACCACTTTTATGGGGCAACTTAAATGGTTTAGTTTATGCTGGGTTTCACCCTGTCCTAATAACTCATCGTTTGTTGTTGGAGTGAAGGTACAGGTGGTTCCTGAGGTTTGAGAATGGGGCAAAGGTTTGGCTGTGGTGTGTGCTTTTGCCCCTGTAACAGTGTATTGCTGCCACTGGAATGCATTGTTTTTGACCAACCAGGCATATAATTCGCAAGCAGCATTTTTCATTACAAAACAGCATCAGCTCCATGTTTCATTTGGCTGTTGTGTTCTTTATGTTTGATTTGGATTTACATTAGGCATTCTGTGTTATATAATAAGCCAACCCTAATTTAGTTTTTCCTTAAAAGTCACAGGAACTGTGCTCAGAACATAAATGAGAACGCATTGTCTTTGGTGATGGTCCCTATGTGGGGATTCAGAACATGCTGGTCACCAACAGGCACCACAAGAGTCATATGTGGCTGTCATAACTACTAATGTGGACTGTGACTGAACATATTGAACAGGAACAGACAGGGCCTGGGTTAAGCGAGTTAAGCGATTGGTAATAGTGGTCAGAGAAAACTTTCTTTTGTTGTATTCTCCACACCTTCTCTTTCACACTTCTTTTTCTCAAACTAGCTCTCATTGTTTCTCCATCTTTGGTGGGTCTCTCTCACTCACTCACTCTCTCTATGTCTTTCTCTCTCTCTCTCGCACTGTGTAGGTAAGCTGCTCAGGTCGGACGGTGCACTCAGTGCTGGTGGGCGACAAGAGCTGTGTGTGGTGGCCTGGTACAGCCCTGTCTCATGACTGGGGCCTAATCCCCCATTTCAACACACACACACACATACACACACACAACACACACACACAAAGGATCGTAACCCCAAATCCTAGCACTGTGGTCTGAAAGTAGATTGGAGTTTTTGAGGGGAAAGATGTGACACACTAGTGTGTATGCGTATGTCACGTTCCAGCTCATCTTCAGCTGTAGGTGTGTTGACCGAGATCAGCTCGCCATGCTGTGGCTACGAGCAGGTATCTTTCCTTTTCTGTGACCTCTTCATCCTGTCCTCTTAACACTCCCTCATTTTTATTTACATTTTTCAAGTGTTTGTGTAGACCTGCACATGTAGTTAATACTAAGTATGTGTGTTTGGAAAGGAGAGACAGTCTTTGTAGTTTGGACATGAAGTTATACTTTATTGTTTTAGCCTAAGAACGGATTATACTTGCATTGTTATTCTGTGGTTAGCATGAGATCCTTCAGCACTATAGACTGCCCATTTGCTTCTTTGTGATGTTCCTGTCTGATTCCTCATAATGTTGGTTTGAGATGTCGGAGTATTCTAATTCCTAAATGGATCTTGACGTGGATGTATAGTTCTGTGGAAAAAATTACGAGAATTAATATTTAGTCTTTTAAGCGATGTTATTCAAACACATATAAATCTTGTTTATTTTAATGATTCTTTAAAGAACATTGAAAGGAGAGCAAAAGTGACATTAGTCCAAAGAGTCCAAAGCTGTATAGATGGTGGTCCTTACAGTTTGAGGCACTTTTGGTCAGAAGAACTGGTTTTCTGGCTACATTTAGTTTAATGAGAAATTTACAGTAATATTTACGGTAATACAGTAATACTTCAGTAAATATTATTACCTTTACAAATCCATTGATGTATAGGCATATTTTTATGAATTAGGGAATGTGTGCATGTGTGCCTCTCAGTCCAAAAAAAAAGCATGCTGTGGTAGGTGTTTACTGTTTGATAATGATATGGACTTTGCTCGATCATTCTGCGTTCTGGTGTGAATTAGAGATTAATGATTAATAAACACGCAAACACAGACACATTCACCCTTGTAATGCTATCTTAATGAGGGTTTTCCATAGAAAATTTAGCCTAATTCTAATTTTAAGATCTGCAACCAGGAAGACACCCACAGAAAATCGCACATTCACTATGCAGAATTATTTCTAATACAATCTCAGAAAGCATGAAGATGTTGTGACAATGTTCTCACAATACTGTCTACATTCTTGCAGCGTTGGTACACCCTTGTGATGAGGTTTTCTGTGTTTGTTGGTAATTGCCAGTTCTCTTGAATTTGTATTTAAAGGTGCACCTGCACAGTCAGATGGGGCTGTCAAAAAATCATGTGATCACCTGGTCATTATTATTTTGGATTATCTCAGTTATTTTGAACTGTTCTTATCTTTCACAGTCACATCATTTGTTTGCAAGAAACAGTACTGTATGTCCATTTTCATTAATTATGCTGAAGTACAAGTTTGTTAAAGAGAGCAGAATTAACCGAGACATGTGATGATCTTATGAAAACAAATGTTGGTGTCATTAAAGCTTTAGAGGTCAACAATGTTTGTTTATTTGAGCTGGAACTCTTTCTGTGCTCAGTCTGGACTTCATGACTGAAGCAGAATAGGTGATCACTTTAGACTTGTACTTTAAAAGTTGTCCACACTAAACCATTAAAATATTAATCACAATTATTTGTATGGCAATTAATCTTCATGATTGTCACATTTATTCCAATTAAATCATTAAATCTCTAAGCACTCCAAAACAGTACAAAAGAAACTAGAGAGCAGAATGTTGAGGTATGGAAAGAGGAAAGTAGAGGAGTATGTATGTATTCAGGAAGTGAGGAAGAGAGGAAGAGAATGAGATACACAGATAGAATAGAGAGAATATATTCCTTTGTATGTTGCTGACAAAGAATAATGAGGTCTATGGGGTAATCACACTTCTTCCACTGTCTCTGGCACATGAACTCTGAGGCATCACAATACACTTGACCTATGGTAGGATTGGAAAGATACAACACACAGTATAGCACTAAATGGATGCTTAATATAGGAAATATAATGATATTAATGAACATGCTTGTACATTATGACTTTCCATAGGAACAGTGCAGTAGAACAATATTTTGTTATAAAATTGAAATAAGTTGCTATAGTTACTGGGATAAAATATGTAATAAATGTTTTTGCTGTGCTATTAAATAGCTTAGCTAATAGCTTAGCTCAAATAATTAAATAATAATTAAAAAACAATATTTTAAGACCCAATAATATTTTAAGACTTTTTTTAATTGTATACTTTAAATGTACAATGAGATGGCACTTTATGGTAAAGAGCATAAACTAAAAATACAAAAAACCTAAAACCTAAAAATCTACTTTGGAAAAAAAATCTCTTTACATAAACCTACATTGAAACTAAATAATGTTTTTGTCCTCACCTGAAAACTTACCATTTTGGAGATGCTTCTTGTTTTTTTTTTGGACAGCAACAATATACACATATGTAAATATTACAAACCATCTGGTACACATCCCAAGTTTCTGTAACAAAACATCGAAAGCACTTCAAGTCTGTATGTCATAAAAAACACCAGTTATTATTTACACCAATTATAGAGTGATTGTAATCAATAATAACTAGCATGTAACCACACTGACTGCATAGCAACAAGTAGCTGACTGGATGTTATGACTTTATATTGTTATTTTGTTGTATTCATTATTTTTTACTAATTGATTGATTTAGTTTTGTAATTAGCTTTTTAAAAATAATTTATGTTTTTATCTTCTTTAACGTCTTTACAAACATCAAAATGACTATATTTTGTGAGACAAGACAAAAGCTATTCATAACTGAGTTTTGATTAATGGCACTCACTCACACACACACACACACACACACCAGCTCTGTTTCTGTTTATCTTGTGTTGTTATCCACCAGACAACTCCAGCATTGAGGTGCTGTCCTGACCCCCCCACCCCACCCCCAATCAACCCCTCTATGAGAAAAAAAGAGCTGTGTGTGTGTGTGTGTGTGTGTGTGTGTGTGTGTGTGTGTGTGTGTGTGTGTGTGTGTGTGTGAATGTGCTACATGTTGACAATCAATCCTCTGTCTGGTCAGAACCACAGCTGGATACAGCCACTTTCAGCCAAACACAGTCTCACTAACTCAAACTCTAATTAAACAGCTGATTTAACCACCAGACCTTTACTGGTTTAATCTTAAGTGCAGAGATTACCTGAGCCAAGCTGTGATAACAGAGCAGATTTCATGTCTTTACTGGGCTGTGTTTTCTTGTAACTACAATTGAACACATCGATTAGAAAACCTAAAGCTGCTCCCAGGGTTGGAAGTAACATGGAACAAATCATTACAGTAATGTGATGACTTTTTCCTGTAACTAAATAATGTAAAGTATTACAGTTATAATTAAATAAATTATTAATAATTAATACTTAAGTAACTCATCTATCTTTGAGAGAACAATATTAATTACTTGTGATGTATTTAATAAATTGAATGTATAGTTTTTGTTTGTTGTCATTCCCGTCTGCTGATATATGCTGTTATGTATGTGTAATGTGTTTTGACCTTATATAATGCAGTGTGTGTATCTGTCTGGGTATTGTAGTCCAATAAACTGTCTATCAAACTCCACTGTGTGTAAACTCAGCTAATATTAACAATGTTTGGATAAAGGGATCTTGAGCTAAAGAAAAAATTCACAAAACAGGTCAGTCTCAAGTTTAGTATTGAGTTAGTGTTTTTCATATTTTCAAATTTCCCATTCCACCTTAAATATAGGCACCTGAGTGTAGCTGCTGCACCACTTAAGGTGTAAGTGGAAATTTGAAGATGCTTACAAATACAAAGCTAGCTTACTTTTGCATTGTATTTAAATTACGGAACAGCTGTTGAAACTCTGTGTTTGATTGAGAGCGACTTTATTTTGAGTGTTTTAGTTGTTTACAGGCCATTTTCTGGGTGCTGGGTTAGTATTAGCTGTTCTTTTAATCAAACACTAACTCTATTTTGTTCAGAGCAGAGGATCCATGTGTTTGTTTTAAGTAATCCCTGCTGAGAATTAGCTCTTCTTTTTGTACAGATTAGGTTTGAGTTTAACAGAATAACAAAAAGTAAAATAATGAGAGTAATCAGTAAAGTAATCAGTAATTTGTAATTTATTACTTTTTTCATTAAAGAACCCAACTCTGGCTGTTCCTATTACTATAGAACTTAAGGTCTGCCATTATGGTTCCTTACTTAGTTAAGTTCTTTTTTCAGCTGCAGTTTCTAAAACCTGATTGGCTGAACTATTTTGAATTTGTTGTGAATATATGATGTAGCCTGTTTGACAGCCTAATATTACCTGATGGTAGATTTTTTTGTATTTTTTTATTATTGTTTTATATCATCTTATGGCAAAATTACCTATCATTCTTTTCCTTCATCCTAGAAAACATCTTTTTTACCTCACCCTCCTCCTCCAGCTGCACCCCTTAACCCGCCCCCCTCTTGCTCTCTCAGTCGTTATCAGTGCTGGCAGCACAGATTTACTAGTTCTGATGGGTGGGGTGAACATCTGGGTCTTATTAAAGAGCAGTCATCCCTCTCCTGCCCTCTCGGCCCCATGGCATACATTCAGTGCTGTGTTACCCAGCGACTGTGTTCTTTACAGTCTCTGATTTCTGTGTGGGAAGTGACTTATTGGCAGCTGGTCTGGGCAACCCTTACCAAAAAGTATGCAAGTGTGCTTCAAGTATACCAATTTTAAACTAAAAATTATAGAGTATCATTCCAGTTTACTTTTTATGTACTTATTAGAGATATACTTGAGAAAGTACTACACAGTAAATGTGCCAGTGTTAAATCAACACTATTAGAGTTAAATTAACACTGAGAGTGTTACATTTTGACACCCTCAGTGTTAATTTAACTCTAATAGTGTTGATTTAACACTGGCAGATTTACTGTGTATATTGGTTATACTAGACTTGTACTAAAAATATACTAAAAGTCTAAGTCTATTTAACCAATACTTTTATTTAAACTTTTGATCAATATATACTTTTGTAAAAGTACATTGATAGTTTTTACAGCTACAGGTTTCTATTCAGTATACTACAAGATGTTTTATATCTTGTTTACAAATCTTATATAACAGGTCAGCTTTGGTATGACTTTTAACGACCAACAAGTTATTCAATCAATCAATCAATGTTTATTTGTATAGCGCCTTACCAACAGCCAAACGGTGCACAAGGGGCTTCACACAGTGTATCAGTATGTTATTAATCTATTATTAACAAAGACAGATAAAAAAAAAAAAACCTTCTGTTGTTTATTAGAAATTGGATCTGGCCTTTTTACATACTTAATTCAGAAGGCCATTAGCAAAATACACATTTTAAAATATATATACAATACATCAAATAAAGTCAAATGCAAAGGTGTCAAAAGTATTCACATTCATTACTCAGGTAGAAGTATAGACACTAGGGTTTAAAAAGACTTTTATAGAAGTTGAAGTATAAACTTAAGCATTTTACTCAAGTAAAAGTGTAAAAGTGCTGGTTTCAACACTACTTAAAGTATAAAAGTAAAATTAATGTAAGGAAAACAAATGCCAAAACTCAGGCTGTGCCACAGGGGCATATAGTGAACTACCCCACACCCCACCACCAAAATACATTTTATAATGTTATATTAAAATGTTAATGTTGCATTTTTTGGGATGTACTGGCTACCTGCTTCAGCTGCATATATGCCCCTTAAAAATTAAAACATTTTAGTCATTTAAAATATATTAGTGGACCATATATGTGTAGTACTGAGCTTACTGGAGAGTGATGAAACACGTGACGTGCAGGTGTGATGGATCGCTTACCAATAGGGTATCAGAATGGTATATGTTTGTACTTATCATCCAACCACAATCACATTCACTCTTTCTGTATGTTACAATTTATCTGGATAGGATGTTTTTTGAATGATGACAAACCAAAATGAAATACATAGAAATAATGGGGCTGTTTTTAAAATGTAAGAAGTAGAAAGGAGCGATAACTACAGGAAAATGTAAGTAAGTAGAAGTAAAAACTCGTCTGAAATAATTACTCCAGTAAAGTATAGATTTCTAACCAAAATTTCTACTTAAGTATAGTAACAAAGTATTTGTACTTTGTTACTTGACACCTCTGGTCAAATGGTGAACACGAATGACTAATGCTGATCATAGTAGCTCTTTTACACTCATTCATATGGATTTGGCAAAGGTATAATGTACAGTTTATCAGCGATTTCAACAACAACACATTTCACCATAATTATATCAGGCCAGATGCACTGTAAAAAGTCATTCTAATGGCCTTTAGCCACTACATAAATGCGTTGTTGTACGCTAAAAAAATAAGTTATATGATTTTGACAGAGTTTTTATTTTGATTTATTTTATTGAGTTCTAGTGACATAAAAATAGAAGTGTTGTTTCAGCACACTTTCCTGACTATCCCAAACTCAATATACTACATTAAATACTAAAAAGCTATTTTCATTTTCTGGCACCTTAATTATCTGTATTGGACAAACATTTTCTCATCCATTTCAATATTCCCGCTCACTCGGAGAAGTTGGATATCACTCCAGAGAAGTCCTTGCTACACCAGATACAAATCACAAATCATTATTGAGGTGAGTGTTATAACCATTTTCATAAGCTTAATATGTGTTTTGGTTTAGTTGTGTGTTTAAGGTTGTTTTCAAACTGGTAGTTCGTTTCTCTGGTCCTAATCAGACTGAGTTCGTTTAACTTGGAGTGTTTCCCCTCTATTTGGTTAGTTTTCACACAGGCACAAGCCTAAATGCACCAAAATGTGCCCCAACAAACCACGTGAACACATTGTCTCCTCTGATTGGTCAGAGCTGTCTGGCACGGGAGCAAGAAAGTAAACGCAACTGCAGCAGCAGAGCAAAAACTGTCACTGTTGCCGCTCTGCGTTCACCTGCTGTCTCGCAGTGCTCACCTGTCCCGAGTCACGGCTCCATTCCTCTGTTTAACTGTCTGAGAGCCCTCACGCGAGACAGCCTATGTTGTGGATTAGTGACGCGTGACCGCAGCAACAGTAGTTTTAGCACTAGCTGGCTCTCCGTTTAGCTCAAACTTGTGGAGTAACACCATAGTCGGGTCTGATCGAGGTGGGATCACGTTCTCACCCCAAATGAACCGCACCCTAGTTCGTTTGGGACCGCACCGAGACCACAAGACAACAATATATGAATATGTATGGAGATACATGTATGTCCCATTATTACAAATATTAAATAAAAAAACATGTAACAAAATCCTGAAAATGGCTAAAATGAATAATACTAGCCACACGGATGTTTGTAACACTTAACATTTCTTCTGGTAATTGTTTGACGGTCCGTAACACTGCAGCAGCTTGTAAAGCAAAGCTACTGCACCCTGGCTTCTTCATAGCAAGTGGATTTTAGTAAATGTTGTGGTTAAAATTTGTCGTCTTCGTCTATTTCACCTCGGAACTGTCACTGTGCTGGTGAACCTGCATTTTGTTAACTGTTGAGGAAAAGCGGAATTATGAATATCAAACGAATGTCCAGTATTAAACTAACTTTAATGTAATGTAATGCAGGCAGTTTTGTTGATCACCTCTGGTCTTAAGCATGACTGCTGTCTGACGAACACTGATTTTGTCATGGGATTTGTGACGGAACGCAAAACATTTGGGAGGGAACGCATTAACTTTTTTTTTTTTTTTACCATGGCACCTTAGGGACTCCGTAGCATTTTGAAGAGAAAAAAAAACTAGAAACTTAGCTGTGTTTTAAAAAAACTGCCATTTCAAAACTAACGTCTATGGAACCTTTGCTGCCCACAGAAGTCACAAGCATACTCCCCACTCATTAGATGACTACAAAGAAGACATGCTAAAAGGTATGTAACTTTTTAAATATAATTGATTACAATGATTTGGTTGATTAGGAGGATGACCAGCTTCATATGGATGACATTGAAGATTATAATGTGTGAGAACTGCTCAAGCTAATTGAAAAAAGCTCGGCTCACTTATTTTTGAAACTAAAGAGTATATTTAATGTACCCAACAGGTGCATTTATGAGGCTCCTGCCATCAGTGACTTCATGATGTGATTGCCTGCACTTTTTAATGGAGCAAAGGTGAGACCATATTCTGAAAACATTTTTATTAAACCAGTAGTTTAGTTGTAGTTTGCTTTGTAAATAATGTCAACAATTTGTCTTTAACATGCAGATAAATGAAGAATTCAGGAGGCTAACTACAGTTAGCCTTGAATCAAGCTTAATGGCCAAGCTGGACCAGTGTGCTCTGAAACTTATGACCTTGGCCCAGTCAAAGGGAGGACCGGCAGGCCTGAAGATCAGGTGGACAAAAACCCAACTCGAAAGTAATGAGACTGAAGTACAGTATTTTTTAAAAGCCTTCATTAAAAGTCAGCTCAACATTCTCAAAGTTCTGTTTTGAGGATTGCTTGCAGTTATTGATGTTTACCAACCATATTGGTTTTGCTTTTAAAGTTAACATATATTTGATGTATTGCACTTGAAACTGGAGTTCCCAAATGTGTAGAACTTTTGTTTTACTCTTGTTCACAAATATGTGAAGTATCACTGTCAAATATTGTTGGAAGAACCAATGGATTGGAGTATATTGAGAATGTTGACAGATTGTTATGAGCTATGTGATCACAGTCTGGAATAAAGGTATGAATATTGATGTTTTTTGACTTTATTGACTGACATTACTGACAGTGTCAACAGACTTGGTTGAGAAAATATTCTAGGAGTATTCAGTTGTAGTACATTTCAAAATTTATTTTTATACATTAAACAGTGAACACTAAAAGACTAATTTCAATGTACTTATGAGTGTACTTTCATAAAGTAAATGTTTACTGGTAGTAAGCTAATAGTATACCTAAAAGTGTACTTTTAGAATAAATAAAAGTGTACTCACATGAACTCAAAGTAGACTAGAAGTTTATTATAAGTAAAGTAACAGTATACTAGGAAGATTACTTTAGGTATGCTTGTAAGTGTACTTTATGGAACTTAAAGTGGGCCAATTTAGTCCCAAATAAGTACTTGTTAGTAAACTGCTAGTATATTTTTATCAGTGTACTTGCTAAATAAAAGTACACTTAAGTGAAATACTTTTATTATACTTAAGTATACTTAATAACGTACTTGAAGTATACTATTTTTTGGTAAGGGAACATTTTGATCAGTTGTATTATAAAACCTTTCTTTTATTATATTCCTTATTTTAGCCTTTATTTTCTCTGTGTACATGATTATTTGATTTTTCATTTGTTCCCAGTATGTTTCTTGCTGCTGGGTAAAATGACTCATTGCTGGTGCGCAATGTCAGGAGAAATGATGCAGGTTCAGGACATGACCCAGGCCAGACTTATGGAGAGATTATGAAGCTGCGTTTTAGAATGAGGATGAGGGGGTGAGGGACCAATGAGAGGAGAGAGAGAGAGTAAAAACACACCAAAAGAGGTTTTTCCCAACACTAACACTGGAATTCTTTGCATACTTGGCTGGGTAGCAGCTTAATCTATCAAAGACGAGAGTGCTGGGTTTTAGGGGACTCCTGCACACCCACTCCATGCCCCCCCATCCCCCATGACCTTCTGCTCCCCCAATCACTCCACTCTTACCTACTCCCTCACTACCTTGTTCTTCTTGTTTTTTAAAATAGCTGCTCTTGTCTCATGTAGTTTTAGTCACCAGTTGAATTGGTCATAAATCTGATGAACATTGAACACACTGAACATAAACAATGGGAGATGTTGATAAGGAACATTTACTCATGTGTTTAATTGATTTGTGTGCCACTGACTTAAAATGTGTGTTGAAAATGTGTGATTATAACAAATGGTCATGCGTTGAGGATTTGGGGGATTTGGTATAAAGGTGCTAGAAGGTGGGGGGAGTGGAGAGAGAGAGAGAGAATGAGAGAGAAATATAGAGAGGAGACTTTCTTTACACAGATGAATCATGGTTAAACAGAATGTATGACATTATAGTCCAGAGTTAGAGCTATGACTAATCAGATAACTGATATAACAGTCTCTTTCAGACAGACATCACTACATACTCATGTCCTCTACTCACATGAGTCAGTTCTGTGTACTAGAGTTTAGCCTGATGAAAGCGATTATTAATATATGAATATTATCATCGTTATTATCTTTGATAACATCATCTTCAAAACATACAGTATGTAACCAGGTGAAGCATGTTTTATTTTCCTCTTCTCGCTTCTCTTCTGCAGGTCATGATATTAACAGCTCTTTGGAGCCAGCAAACATTGACACCAGTATCCTGGAGGAATACATCAGCAAAGAAGACGACAGCACAGATATGTGAGAGGCTCACATTCTTACAGCACATCCAGGCAAAGACATATAAGTAACAAATCATGGCTGACCTGTGAAAACCACTTATCTCCATTTTCAAGTTTAGATTTTCCACATAATCTGAACACAGCAGATACCCTTTACATGGTCTAAATATACCATGATGAATGGATCAAAGAACAAAAAACAAAATCTTTTTACATTAACTTACATCAAAAGTTGAGAATGTTTTGACTTCCCTTGTAAAATGACCAGAACTGGAGTTCTCTATACTTACTAAATGGATAAAAATCAGTCACTTATATTGACACTTATAAAAAGGTACTTCTTATATCACCTTATATCACTTATAAAAGGTGCTTCTGTTGTAAACATGTTGTCTGTTCTTTTGTAACTACAGATACATTTTGAGCTGTGGTAGTTGGCTGTACACTACAGATGCAGCAGATGGAGATTAGGATGAGAATTCCTTTAGTGGGAACCATTTGAGAGCAATTTAACTTCCCTGTATCAACACAGATCACATGTGATACTGATAAGGTCTAATATCTGCTCATAGCTCTCTTTAGTCATGTTGAGTATGCTTAGCACTGTGCGTGTTTACTTTGACACCACGTCATGTAGTATGTTTTGGCTGCAGGTTTGTTTTCATTTTGATTAATATGATTAATTTTCTCCTGCAGCTGTTTTTCAGAGGTCCACAGCAACCCAGGGCCTAACTACTCCCCAAACCAGGCCGGAGCATCATCATCTGGGGGGGTTGTGTGTGGCGTGAGCCCCCCCATTGCCCAACGCCAGGGCACTGGCCAGTCTCTGCCCCTGCCCTGCCAGAACCCCTACCCCCCTCAACCACCACTTGGACTCCTCAGAAACAACCACCCCTGCCTGGGGCAACAGCAGAACCAGTCACATCAGCACCACCAACAGATCCCACAGCCACACATCAAACTAGAACACTGCAGCCACTACGCTCCTGGGTGAGAGAGAGAGAGAGAGAGAGAGAGAGAGAGAGAGAGAGAGAGAGAGAGAGAGAGCAAAAGTATGGGAGTTGAACAAAGGTTGATAAGGGGAAGGAGAAGTATGACTTAAAGACAAATAAACGAATGAAAGGACATAGAGGCCAAGACATTTAAGGCTGTATGGGTATTGTTTTTACCAGCTTCTGAAAAATGACACAGTAATGATCAAAATATAAATAATAATATAGAATAATAGATAAATATAAATATTGCTAAATAATAATCATCATCATCATAAAATTAATTTAAGTTCTTAAACCCTAAAGTTTTATTAATAACTATTATGTTGAGTTACTGAGTAATATTACTGCACATTAAGAGGTTAAAATTAAAGCCAACACCATATATGAACACATTAAACATGTCATGGCTACACCTCCAAGTTACTGACTACAGGCCATGCCTACTATGATGTGCCCCACCCTGTTTGCAAGACTAAACTTCAACAAATAAAGTTCAGGAAAATCTCAGTTAGGAAACAGAGGGAGTGAGCCATGAGCAATCTGTGAAGAAAAAGACAAATGGGTCTGTACTGATAGCCTATGAATTATGCTTTGGAATGATACATTGCACTTTTGCAATCATTGATTGGATTGTGTTAACATGGAAAAAATTTGAACAGCAGGTATGGTTGTACAAAATGATCCATGATTAGGATCTTCAGGTTATTACTCTGCAAAATGCCCTTTATGGTCAGATACCCCTGACATTTCTAATGCTGTGCCTTATGACCTCTTTTTATTACAGAACATTACCTGAGTCTCCACCAGACTCTAGCTCAGAGCCCTACTCTCCCCAGCAAGTGAATGGTAAGTTCCAAAATATTAGTAATGCTGAAATTACAGAGACTATGAATAGAGTATTATCCACTAAATGGTTAAGGTAAGGCTCATCACTGTGTGTTTATAACTCTAGTTTAGCACTGATAAAGAAGGATGTATGAGTTTTCATTCCATATTCAGCCGTTTACTCTCAGACTTGTAGTGATAAATCCATGATGTAATGATTCTTTGAAACTTTCACCTTTTTTAGAATATCTCTCCAAATTTTGTTTGCAGACATTCAAACACATCTGCAATGAATCACTGCAAGCTGCTCTTCTTTCATGAACATCATAAGTGGGCGGCCATTTTTTGTTGCACTGTAGTCATAAATGAACTGACATAATACATTCAAACTTGCACAACAGTTATTAAGAAGGCAGCGACCTATTACAGAAAGTGTTGATAAGACATTAAAACAGAAGTTTTAGTATAACTAAAGTGAAGATAATTTTTGACTCACTCTCATATATTACCAACTGACCAAATAAATACAGAATCAAGACATGCAAAAAAACAAAAATAGCAGATATTTAGCTTTTTTATATAGAAGAGAGTGAGGAGTGAGGTATATGTTTACCAAGTAGCAGGTTTACTTTTGATCAGTGACACTGTTAGTTTGAATATATAAGCCATCAACTGAACAGTGGGGATGACCAAATATATCAGAGGTAGGTCCAGGCAACATTGCAAAATTTTAAAACTAAATTCCAGTCATTCTAAAACTTTTGAAATTTCACTACCACATCAAATAATTATTTATATATATTTATATACATACACACAATATTGTCTAATGCTGCTTGTATTACATTCACTTTTTAATTTTTACCTTTTCATGTTTAATTGTAAATGAGATATCCATAAACTACTAAGTAAAAAGAATGTTGATACACACATGGAGGCTAACAGCAGTTTGTACATTAGGATAAGACTGTTGTTATGTCATTATTCAGAATTAACCATTAATATTTACTCACCTCCATGTCACCTGGTCTCCCTGCTTTCTGATAAATGCAGCATAGATACATTAATGTTAGCTGAATATGCCAACTGTTTTGAATAAATGACTTTCTGCATAACATAGTTATGAGTGATTAGCTCTCAAAAGTTGGCCAATTTTCACCCAAAAGTCCACTGAAGTCCACTTCAGTAATTGTATCTGCTGACACTTTTTAGCAGATAGTTCCAGTACAATCCATTATACAGTGGGACATTGGTTATCGTACAGTTAACTTTTTGGGGGGAAATTTTGTCCTAGTTATCGTTCATCCACCCGATTTTCATTGACGTGCCCACGTGATTCACCACAAATTTTGTGAAAACAAAGCT
Organism: Crenuchus spilurus; assembly: GCA_036984385.1. NCBI lineage: Eukaryota > Metazoa > Chordata > Actinopteri > Characiformes > Crenuchidae > Crenuchus > Crenuchus spilurus. The sequence continues at coordinate 45,026 of BRDA01013177.1, read as the reverse complement.
CCCACCCACGCATTTGTCACTCATCCACACATTTTCTCATTGTTTCTCATTGATAATCAGGGTTCTAAATTAACTTTTTTGATCACTAGCCAATGTGGCTGGTAACTCTCTAAAGTTACCGGCCAATCAGAATTTTCACTAGCCAAATTTTATGCGGTAAAAATAAGAGAAATGAGTTCCACTGAATGCATTTGATAATTTTATTAACATTGTTAGCATGAAAAACACAACATATACCATAAAATATACACAGAAAGTGCAAACAGGTTTGGGATCTATCTATCTATCTACCTATCTATCTATCTATCTATCTATCTATCTATCTATCTATCTATCTGTCTGTCTGTCTGTCTGTCTGTCTGTCTGTCTGTCTGTCTGTCTGTCTGCAGTTATTTTTAGTCTTCTGTCCCATTATTTGAGAAATTGTACATGC
>BRDA01013177.1:32504-42504 GCA_036984385.1 Crenuchus spilurus | reverse complement strand
TCTCATGTTGTGCGTCTCGTTAATAATTCTAATAACAAAGTAAAACAGGTCACACTAAAGTGACGGAGTGCAGCATGATCACCTAGAACAGGTGTACAAAACACTGAACCACACCAACACGCTCTGTTCATTTATTCTTCTCATTAGTCTTTTGTAGTCTCATTGTATTCTGTATGTAAAACTATAGTAATTCTATATAAAATGTATTTTTTATATATTTTGTAGTGTCTGGAACTGATTAACTGGATTTACATTATTTCTTATTCTAAATATTGCTTCAGTTATTGTCCGATTCAGTTATCATCAGGCACTTTCAAATAAATTAATGACAAAAACCGAGTGTATTGAGGTTAACGTTACCTTTCCATTCAAGTCAGATGTGATAATTATAAAATATTAAGCATCTTACCTGCAACTGATGTTAACATTGAAGGAATGTTACACAAAGCCACCAAGTGGATTTTTTAATATCAGTATATTGCAGTTAATTTTGAAAATATCTGAATATGGGAGGTGTCCCCCTCAAAATATACTGTGATTAGAGCCTTGGAATATACAGAAAGAGATGGCAAAGTAAAGATCAGGACTGTGGCACAATGAAAAGGTGAGAATAGAACAGCCTGGCAAAGGAGTGACAGAGCCAGGATGAGAAGAAAGTGATGCTAGAAAGAGGTAGATGGAAGTGTAAATTGATGAACACAAGAATCATCTAAAATGGAGCTCTCAGCTCACATAGCTCTTTCTAATTTTGAGCAGTTGAACATGGATAAAATAAATACATGTCTGACAGGCCACTGACAGGAAGAAATTATATATATTTATGGATTTTTTAAGATTTTTATTAAATATTAAATGGAAACGGTTATTTGATATATAATTCTGTTGTGCAATATAACTGTTACATACCACCTAGACAAACACATTTGCACTGCTCCCAGCACACCTGTGTTGTTCTTTCCCATAAAGGAGAAAGGTGTGGAATATTATAATCTGATTGGCAGAAATCCAGCCATTTAATAATGGAGCATATTAGCTAAGCCTGAGGAATCTCAAGATTAATCAGTGTCAACTGTTACTTACTTTTAATATGATCTTGAAGTTTGAATTCATGAATTCTGTGAATAAATATCTTAATTGTTCAGTGTGTACTATGTATGTGTAGTGAAATAAATATAGTATATAATGTATATAAAATTGCATCAGATGGCATCATTCTCTCTTTCTCAGATCCGCACATGCTCAGGGCCATGACGCCTGAGAATATGTGTCATATGACCACCCCACCACCCCTGCCCCCTCATGTCCACTATACCACCATGCACCGGGACATGTATCTGAAACCAGAGCCCTTGATTTCACAGTATCCAATTGGACCAGCCAGCAGTGGAGGAGGAGACCTGCAACAGAGTCAGATGCTCCATCAGCTACTACAGCATCCACAAGGACAAGAGTGAGAGAGAGAGAAAGAGTGACAGTGACAGAGAATGAACAATAATGTGAAATAATAGTAATAAAGAATGCTAGTGCATCTCAAAATATTTAAATATCGTGAAAAGTTTTAATTCAAAAAGATAAACTGAATATCTGATATTCCACCTCTGTTTTATTGATCAGTATGACTTATATGTAATTTTGAGTAAATTATCAACAGTCAAACAAAAAATAGCCTGAAGATTTACCTTTTTGAGTTATATTATGAGCACAAATTTTAATTCAAATTTTTGGAGATGCACTAGGTGAGGTAGGACAATGTCACAAGTTGTTTTCCGTGAGCTTATAGACTTCAGCAGAGCTGTTTACTCCCCTCTGAAAGTTTACCACATATTTTTCACAAATCATAATGGAATTTAAAGGAATATTGCACTTATCATACTAATGCAGCTGTGGTCTGGTGATTAGTGATCTGGTCTTGCTACTGGAAGGTTGCTGGTTCGATCCATGGGGCAGGTCATGACTGAGGTGCCAAGGCACCTGACCCCCAACTGCTCCCCGAGCACCATGGATAGGCTGCTTACTGCTTCGTACACATGCTCTCACAACCTAGTGTGTTCACTAGTGTGTGTTTCACTGCACTGATGGGTCAAATGCGGAGGTCAAATTACACTGTGTGCAATCACATTGGCAAAAAAGAAAAAATTAAATTAAATTAAAAACATTTAAATGTTGAACAAGAGTACATTTGCCTTTTCCAAAGACATACTCAAGCTTAAAATGCTTGAACATGTCTCCAATAGTGTTTATTAGTGATTATTGATGTTGTTAATGCATTAATTGGTTATATTTTTCAAATTCAAATTCAAATTTTATTCGTCACATACAAGAAACTTGTAGTGAAATGCTTTCAGAGAAATCAATCAATCATTGTAATTATGGTACATAGAGTGTTTATTGATGTTGTTAATGGACTAATATCTCCTATTCTGGTATATAAAGTGTTTATTGCGGTTGTTTCAGACTAATATTTCTTATTTTAATGTATTCATGACAGTCCTACGTCCCATGATGCCCTGTGAAAAATATGTGCTAAACATCAGAGTAAAAAGCTGTTCTAAAGCCTGTAAACTCACTGTCAGCAAAGTGCGGGAGACACTGAACTAAACAGCAGTGACGCTATTCTACCTCTACCACTATTGAGTGTTGTGGAGCAGCAACATTTGTGGTTTTTGTCATAGACTTGAAAAGTGTAATTTAACTGACTTCATTTTCATTTGTGTGTGTGTGTGTGTGTCTGTGTGTGTGTGTGTGTGTGCACATGCATTCTTATGTGTGTATAGTGGTATTCCTGTTCACCAGGCTAAAAAGAGGAAGCACTCAGACTCTCCTAACAGCACTCTCAATGCTCAGATACTTAGTGGCATTATTAAACAAGAACCAGGTACATAAATATATACAAATACAAATATACAGACATATACTGTATATATCAAAACAATCTAGAAATGTTATTGAAACTTTTTAAAGTGTCCTGTTTGTGTTTTAAAGGTTTGATGCAGGATGCTGAAAACTCATATTTAGACCCAAACTACCAGTGCATAAAATGGCAGCCACACCAACAGAACAAATGGACTCCACTATATGACGCCAATGGCAAAGAGCTGTGGGTGATATCTCTGCTTTACAAAAATGTAGCACTGTGACCTCGTACATGCTTTTGGAATTAGATGTATTATTACATGTTGAAATAGAGAGATAGGAAGAAAAGACGAAAGAAGAACACGCATATGTGTGTAAAGGGTTTATGCTAGATGGATGGATTTAATGGGGTGTAGGGAGGTATCAGGCATAACTATGAGAAAGAAAGAGAGGGGGAGAGAAGGAGAGGATGGAGGGGTCTCAGAATTCCAATGAGGTGAGCTGTGTGTAGGAGTATGAGTAAGAATAGTTTCGACTGACTAAAGAAAGGGGGCAAAGGAGGAGGGGTGAGCAAGAGAGAGAGAGACAGAGAGAGACAGAGAGAGACAGAGAGAGAGAGAGAGAGAGAGAGAGAGAGAGAGCATGAAAAAGAGGTGAAGAGAAACTCATTTTAAGGGTTTGCATGTATCAGAATTCCATGTAATACATTTTTAAAGATGATGTAAAAAAAAAAAAAAAAAAAAGTAGAGGTGATAAAGAAAAAGGAGGAGGAGTACCTTCAGCTAGTTTATCAAATAATCATTTTATATTATTTTATATTTATCATTTATATTAATTTATAATATATTTATAATAATAATCTCTCTCTCTCTCTTTCTTTCTCTCTCTCTATCTTTCTGCTTGTCTGTCTCTCTCTTACTTTCTCTCTCTCTCTCTCTCTCTCTCTCTCTCTCTCTCTCTCTCTGTAGTCCGATGCCTACTTACAGGGTTGATGCAGACAAAGGTTTTAATTTCTCTTTGGCTGATGATGCCTTTGTGTGTCAGAAGAAAAACCACTTCCAGGTCACTGTGTACATCGGCATGCTGGGAGACCCAAAATATGTGAAGACTAATGATGGGTTACAACCAATAGAATGTTTCTACCTTAAACTCAATGGAGTTAAGGTGAGTAGAGAAGGAAACGACTATAATAGACCAATAATGGGGTTACACTTTATTCTCACCCTCCTGTACATTTTACTGACAGAGAATCAATTCGGATTCACACTGCTTGGTGAAACTAAATTACTTTTGAGTGTTAGGATCAGGTTTAAGTTTAGGGTTAACTGAATATATTACATTCACCTGTTTGAATAAACTGAGCTCAAGATATTGAAGATGATTTTAAAACTGATAAAGCCTCTTTGGTAAAATCAAAATGACCTGTTAAATGTGAGTAAATGTAACATTTAAGTCAACTGTGTTACTCTAGGGTTGTAAATAAGTTCTGTTTTGATTACTTGAAATGTTTTGACTCTACAGTTAGAAGCAATGAACCAGACCATTAATGTGGAACAGTCTCAGTCGGACCGCAGCAAGAGGCCATTTAAACCTGTATTGTGAGTTTCAAATCATTTTCAGTCATTGAGACATTGACTACATTCACTTGAATGTGTTTTTGAAGACATTCCTCAAATGACGCTCTACAGCAGGTCCTGGAGGGCTGGTGTCCAGCACAGTTTGGTGATATGCTCTGACACTATAATTAAACCTGGTCATTATCTGCTGAGTTCAGTCAGGTGTGCTTGATCAGGAAGATCATCAAACTGTGCAGGAATCCGGCCCCCCAGGACTGGCGTTTGATACTACAGGAAGAAAATGCACTGTAACATCACAAACATCGCCTTGCCAGAGAATTGTATTGGAATGTTTACTAACACTGTTGTGTGTTTGGAATGGAAAGCCTGAAGAATGATTTCATAATTTGTATTTCTTGAAGGGTGACACTGCCCCCAGAGCAGGTTACCAAAGTAACCGTGGGTCGACTACACTTCAGTGAGACTACAGCCAATAATATGAGGAAGAAGGGCAAACCAAACCCTGACCAGAGGTAAACAGACACACATGCAATCATAAATATAAGCATTTTCACACATTTAAATTCACAATTCTGGAGACGTACAGCATTGTACAGAACAGTATTTCATTGCTTTAGCAAATCACTTATCAAGTTAGCTTGAAGGAACTAGTTTGAGTTTCAGTGTATGAAACTATTTTATCAGTAACTATTTTTTAATTTTGTGAATATTCTGCAGTATTAGACCCATCCAGCATACACAAAGTAGGAAACCTCAAGCATATTGATGAGAGAATATTGATTTGTGTGTGTGTGTGTGTGTGTGTGTGTGTAGGTACTTCATGTTGGTGGTGGCTCTCCAGGCTCAGTCCCACAGTCAGAGTTACACGTTGGCCGCGCAGGTGTCTGAGAGGATAATCGTCAGGGTAACCGCTGTCAGTCTGGCCATGTCTGTCTGACCAACCTCCTCCAATCACTGCCTGTCTCTGTGTGTTAATCATCTGACCCTGACCAATCATCTTCATTCTGTCTAAAGGAGTCAGCTCATTTTGTCATGCTGTTTTCATTTGTCTTATCAGTATTTCCATTTGTCTATTTCATATACATCCCTGTTTAATAACTTTCAGAGATGCAGTGCCTGTATATACTTTCCTAAGCAATATGTCATGGAAATGTTAATGTGTACATTTAACATTGTATCCTATACACTGTACAGTAATTGCGCTACTGTGATCTTTACCAGTGACAGCATCATTAACAACATCAAGATGTTTAATTACCTCTCTCTCTCTCTCTCTCTCTCAACCCTAGGCCTCAAACCCAGGTCAGTTTGAGAGTGACAGTGAAGTGTTATGGCAAAGGGGTCAGCTCCCAGACTCAGTCTACCACCACGGCAGAGTGGGCATCAACACCGACCGACCCGACGAGGCACTGGTAGTACACGGCAACGTCAAGGTTATGGGTTCCCTTGTACATCCTTCTGACATCCGTGCCAAAGAGAATGTAAAAGAGGTGTGTACATGTGTGCATATGAAAGTGTCAGGGTTTTGTGTGTTAAAGGTTCGTCAAAAATGAGATTTTTCACTTTATCTCAAATGTAGTCAATCAAACAGGACATACTGGTGTCTTAATTTTGCATCTTTAGTTTTGCACTGGAGCTAGAAATATAATAGAGCCATTACATCAAACACCAAACCTGTGTTTTCTGAATTACTACATTTGGAATAAGTGGAACATTGTGAAAATTTGATTTTTCTGTCATTTCAGTCTTGTTAGGTCAGTTTATAGCAAGAGTGTCAAACTCATTTTATGTATGCTCTTCAACCCGGCCAGCAGTTCATTTATTTTATCTGTTATTTGTCTTTGAAAATCTATGTATTTTTCATGATGATGACTCTAATAATGACATTGAATATTGTATTATTTCAACATTGCTGTAGTTTGTGAACAAATCAGGCACACTTGTTTTCCACTTATCTCAGTGTGTCAAGTAAGAATTAGTCAAAAACTCAACACTCAGGTACAGGAGTACCTTCAGCTAGTTTATCAAAAACTATCTTTGAGTATCTTTTCATCTTTTGGAAAGAGACACATTTACATAGTGATTTTTGTAGTTTGGTAATGAAGAAATACACATCACATTTGTCATTCATCTTTTTAACGGATTACAGTGATAATCAGGCCCATATGTTTAACACCCCTGTTCTATAACCGTTTACTGCAGAAGAAAAATACACAGTGTCTTTCTATAGGTGGACACCACAGATAACCTGAAGCGGATCTCTCAAATGCGATTGGTTCATTACCAGTACAAGCCTGAGTTTGCTGCCACTGTAGGCATTGATAGCACTGCAGAGACCGGTAACCGTTTACCTTCACCTTATAAACTGTTTGCTCATTAATGTTTTTTTTTAAATAAACATAAAATATTTATTTTAATGCAAGATGCATGTACTGTATGGAATTTGTGCTTAACTCAGTTATGCATTTGTGCTTGTGGTTGTGTGTATGTCTATGGCAGGGGTTATAGCCCAGGAGGTTCAGAAGATTCTTCCAGAAGCTGTAAAGGAGGGCGGAGATGTCGTTTGTGCCAATGGAGAGACTATTCCTAATTTACTGGTGGTCAACAAGGTATGCATTCACACATACATTATGTGCACATATTTAATTCTGCACATGCTTTCACTGTACCTTAAATGAAGAAAAGGAGGGTGCAATGTGCCCATAATGTGGAAACAAATCATATATAATTTATTTGGGGAGACATTTATATCACACCAAAACACATGGAATATTCATATCCAGACACTGTGTACTTATACAGATTGTATAAATTGTATAACTGTCTGTATTTTTGTGTTTATGTATGTTTCATAGGAACGTATCTTTATGGAGAATGTGGGAGCAGTGAAAGAACTGTGTAAACTGACTGATAATCTGGAGACTCGTATCGATGAGCTCGAGCGCTGGAGCCGCAAACTTGCTAAACTTAGAAGGCTTGACAGCATGAAGAGCACTGTCAGTGGGGGCACAGTCAGGTGTGTTATCTACATCTCAATGAAAACATTCAGTTGGACCATGCACCAGCAAGACAAAATATGATATGGCTATGATTGAGTTCATCCAAGTTGACAGTCTATTGGTTGTGATAAAATATAAATCTTTAACCCTCTGGAGTCAGCATATTAACGAAACAAAAACACTTACATAACTCTGCGAGATTTTATCCTAGAAACAAAATGGAACATACCCCAGAAACCATAAAGGATCTACTTTTCAAATATAAAAAAGTATGCCCACATTGGAGTTTAAATGGTCTTTCTGGCTGTTATCATTGCTATCACTATCATCATTCCTGTCCCACTACTGTCACCATACTAGTTCACCTGAACATTACAACAAGATCATATGATTATGATTTATCACACACTTAGAATTAGCAGACCAGAGGAGGATGGGTCCCCCATGTGAGTCTGGTTCCTCCCAAGGTTTCTTCCTCCAGCTCTGAGGGAGTTTTTCCTTGCCACTGTCGCCGTTAGCTTGCTCACCGGGGATTAGGGATTAATGATTTGATGTCTGTTATTACTAACTCTGTAAAGCTGCTTTGTGACATCAGTTGTAAAAAGTGCTTTATAAATAAAATTTGATTGATTGATTGATTGATATACTGTATATATATATATATATATATATATATATATATATATATATATATATATAGCTTGAATTGAATATGTTTTTAGATATTTGTAAGAGGATCTTAAATAAGCTGAGACACATTTTTCAGAGCAAGTCAGACAGCTGCACATTTTTCCCCACCAAATGATGCAATCTGTCATTCATATGATAATGATATGGTAATTCCGGACATACAATTGGTGGATTACTGGCCATGGAATGTGTAGAATATGCAAAGTGAGAATGATCTCATAAATATTCAATCTAGAAACCACTGAATGAGTGAAACACATGTCAACTCACATTTGTTAAACTTTAGGAATAAAACCACAATCAATTTCTAAAAATAGTAATGGACAGTGTGTAGGCAACACCTATGGTTACATAGTTCAGAGCTCAAAAGTTTTGGCTAGGAATGTTTATAGTGTGTTTTTCACAATATATCAGCACATCTGAAAATATGTTTTTGGAAAGTCTAAGTTTAGAGCAGATTTAATCAAAATATAGATTTATGACACTCTTACTGTTTTTCACACTGTTGTTGCTGAGTTTGTGCTGAACAAAAGCCTGTGTATTTAATGTGATGTAAACCCTCAGACTCCAGGGAGTTAAAAGTCATACAATTTATGTCATCTAGCCCAAACATTGATTGGCTGAAATGTTCTCTTTGTTTAGAACAAGGGTTTAAATTGTTCAACAGAATCAAATGCCTCCAGTGTATCATTTTTAGAATACTAATTTTGGACTTCAAATGATTCAGAGTCCTGATTGAGACTTAATGTAGAAGCTACTGCTGATATGCTTTGTCTAGCATGAGGATAAGCACTGTCACCAAATATGCTTTTTTTCATTTCAGTCAATCAGGCAGTCAGTTTAGCAGAACAGGAAGTGGCCCACTTAAGAAGAAATCAGTCAAGACAGGAAGTAAGGTATGCATCTGACTGTACCACATCTTTGATCTTGAATATGTAATGCATGGGAAGGGAAGAAATGGAGTGGAATGATATTAGCAATTTTGCTCTCTCAGGTTTATCTACATTTCTACTGTGAATCGAAACACATTTAAGTTTGGCAGAATGAGTATGTACAAACATTCTTTATAAGCAAAAAGTAATAGTAATGTTCAAAGCAAGCCACTTATGTTTTTTCACCAATGATGTTCACTGTCAATGTGTTTTACATCTCTGTGCTTATAAAGCATTTGCTTGAGGTTGCTTTCTTTGTCAATTAGCCAACATCTATGGCATGTTTTGGACCAGGTTGTCAATGTGAAACCTAATTTAAACCTAACAGTATACTAGAAATTGTCTGCCAGGCTACAGCTGACCACTGATCAATGAGCTTAGTACTGTTAATGGATAGTACAGGCGTTAGTTTTACAGCTCTTTTGGCTGCTTTTCCAGAGTGTGGTTCCAGAGCAGAGCTGCTTGAGTCACAGGTTCCTGCAGGGCACAATTCTAGCCCTGGTCATCATCATGGCCTTCAGGTAATTATAATTATAATAACTTAAATATGTAAAAACACAAATGCTTTCTGCCCTGACTGATGTTTCCTTTCTTATTGTCTAGTGTCATCTCAATGTCCATACTGTATGTGCTAAACATGCATCAGCATGGAAGTGTAACTGAGGTTGATGGGTATGTATACACTTGAGCTTCTGTTTTGATCTCATCCAAAAAAGTTGGGACACTAAACAAATTGTGAATAAAAACTGAATGCAATGATGTGCAGATGGCAAATGTCAATATTTTATTCGTAATAGAACATAGATGACAGATCAAAAGTTTAATGTGAGAGAATGTAACATTTTAAAGGAGAAATATGTTGATTCAAAATTTCACAGTGTCAACAAATCCCAAAAAGGTTGGGACAAGTAGCAATAAGTGGCTGGACAAAGGAAATTGAGCATATAAC
>BRDA01013177.1:19030-32404 GCA_036984385.1 Crenuchus spilurus | reverse complement strand
TTTAATGCTCTCAGTCTTTCTCTTTGTGTTTATTTGTAGTTCATTGTCCTCCTGTGTTTTCTACTTCTCTTGGATGCCTTTCCTCACTGCCACTGTTACTTTCTGTCCATCCATGTGTTCATGGTATGCTCTCTGTTTTCCCTCCTGTTTTCCCATCATTATTCCTGCTTCCATTTCCAGTAGATTCCAGTGGGCACTCTTGAGCTCACTTGTTTAGCAAAGCTACCATAGCTAGAGTTCTATATTAAAGGTGCTGAAGACAAGTTTCAAAATGTAATAGTTTTTTTTAGTCTTGGGGTGCTTCTTGGCAGCCTCTTTGTGCACCAATACATAAAGTGCCTCAAGTTTCCTACATGAAAGCATGTGCACAATACATAAAGTGCCTCAGTGCCTTTGTCATCCAGGTTCTGCCTATATACTCTGGACTGGGCATTGTCATTCACCAGGAGAAACTTTGGGCTCACTGTGGAAGTCTAAGGTCTGACAATTTCATCCCGGTACCAAACAGCAGTCAGAGTACTGTTTTCTAACACATGGAGGTTTGTATGGCCCTCCAAGAATATGCCTCCCCAGACCATCATCATACTGGATAATATTGTAGGCAGCATAATGTACATCATGGCATCTCCAGACTTTCACATATGTCACATCTGCTCAATGTGAACTTGCTCTGAAGAGAACATGGCACCAGTGGCAGACCTGCCAATTTTGGTGTTCTCTGGTGAATGCCAATCAAGCTGCATGGTGCTGGGAAGTGAGCACAGGTCCTATTAGAGGTCATCAGGCCCTTATGCCTTCCACATGGAGTCAGTTTCTGAATATGCTTTCGAACTGGTCAGATTGATAACCCTGAAGTTTAATTGGTTTGGTGTTATAATATGATGAATAAGTGCTCCCTTAATTTTTGAGCAGAGTATATAATAGTATGGGACCTCAAAGCTATTGTGATATTTTGATACAGTAGAGTTTTACTGCAGTCTGTCAATTTGTTCAGCCTCTGTAAAATATTCATATAGGCTATAGGTATTATAGGTATTTACATCCATCCTTTCTCTCTACCACCCTCTGTTTCAGGTCTCGCTCTGCTCTAGACTCATCTCGTAAGGCGGTTTACACATCCCCCAGAGAACCCTTCTCCACACTTTCCTCAGGTACCAAAATACAAATAAATACAGCGCATGTTAGTATAATCTGTAATGATTCTGGTCCCTGTAAGGTTGATTTTAGCCACCAGAGGCAGACAGAGAGCTCTTCCTCAGTAATTAGTGATGACTGGAATCATTTGTGCCACACTATACTACAGAGAATCTCACCCAGTGCTTTAAGCTCAGTCTGGAGTTAATGCTGTCTCTACCTTAACCAGTATTTGGTAAGGATGCACCAAAATGAACATTTTGACCAAAACCGAAAAACAATCTAAATAAAACATTTGGCCGAGAGCCGAATATGTTTTTTTTTTCATTTACATAAATCATTATAAAATTAGTTACTAAACTATTTCCCAAAATAAGTCTTGTACAAAGTAATTAGTCAGGAACAAATGTATGTATTTTAATAAGTTGGTTTGACATCATTAGATTTATTAACATGAGTTTAATTGATTATTTTTTATATTTGTGATACAACAAATGTTAGAAAAATTGCACAAGACAATAGTATATGAATGTGTGAAGATGCATGTATGATACATTATTACTAATATTTAATTTAAAAAACATGAAATAAAATCATGAAAATGTCTAAAATGAATGATGTAAGTCACATGGATGTTTTGTGTATTTAATGTGTGTGAAACATTTCTTCTGGTAATTGTGTGACGGTCCCTAACGCTTCTGCTGCCAATCACAAACACAAAGCTAAGCGGCAGTATTCTGGCTTAATCATAACAAGTGCAGTTTAGTGAAGGCTGTGCTTGTAGTTTGTTGTCTTTTTCCATTTCACCACCAAACTGTAATTGTGCTGTTGAATCAGTGTTTTGTGAACTGGTGAGGAAAAGCAGAATTCTGAATGTCAAACAAGTGTCCAATATTAAAGTAACTTTACTGCAGCAAAGCTACACTCTGCAGTCAGGAATTAGAAAAAGTGTAATTAAAAACTTTATTGTCTTTATTGTTCTGTATAACTTATTCATTCTTTTCACTTATTTGGCTGAAGTGTTTGTTTTTGCCATTTTGGCCTAATAATTTCAGTTGCCAAATATTAATTGCATCCCTAGGATGTGGTATTTCCAAACTGCATTCAGGTTGTGTTTCAGACTCCTCTTGCTCCAGCGTAATTGTAAAAGTAGAAGGTAAAACAGAATTATAGTTTCTCACTTCCAAGGGTTAGTTAGACTGTTGAAGTGCCTTTTGGAGATCTCGTCTATTTTTCTAGTTTTCATTCAAGCCCTTTCAGTTGTCTCTGCTTGTGGGTCCCCAAGCAGTCCCCCCTCATTGCAGTAATCACATACAATATTGATGCATATGTTATATAACGTAAGTTAAATGTTTCCAGGCTCTTTTTGAAAACTACGTCTGTAATTGTCTCTCTTAGACAAACACTCAACCACTCCAACTCTGCCTAATCATCCAGCTTGCTGTCCTCCAACAACCACCACACACAACCAGTCGACTACTGTGAGCTTATTGCCAAGCACCAACCAATCTATGTCAGGTACAGTAAACACATTATACTTTATAACTTGGTAAACAGAAAGTGGCTGAATTATGTTTATTATTTTAAATTTTGTATATAAATTGGGTATTCAATCCATATGTTTCTGTGTGATTGAATGAATGAATGAGAGAGATATATTGATGTGTAGACTGTAGCTGAGCATTGGTCTCAGTGGATGTGTGGTGTGTATACAACTGTTTGTTTTCCAGAAGAAACACATTCCTCCTTTCTTTTTTAATTAGTTGTCTCCTGTATAATTAGCTCTTACCAAATGAAAACTTTATATTTCTGGTTAGCATAGTGTAATGGTTAATAGAGCTGCCTCTCACATGGCAAACTGGGGTTCAGTCCCCAGCCTGTGCATGCTCCCCACAATATAATAATAAGAATCCTTGGGCAGCACTACATTTGCCTACAAATGTAACATGACTGTCTGAATAGTCTGAATAAGAGTGTCTATTAATGCTGTAAATGTATATTGAAATGCAAAGCTGTATACTTAATATCTCTGTCTCTCATACACAGACTCAATAAGTCCTGCTCCCACACTGACCAGTATAAATAAGAAGGCAAAATCTCGTTTGCTGGATAAGGACAGCAGGAGCCGGAACAGACTCAGTCACACTTCAGCCCCTCTCTTCTTCAACAAGGCCAAGAAAGCCCCTCAGCCCCCTGACATGGACACCAGCAACCGCCTGCCTGGGGGGCAGCAACCTCTTCCTCGAAGGCAACGCAGCACACACATAGAGGGTACGCACTGTGTTTTATGGTTAGGGGTACACATGCATATACACACATATGAGCTAATGAATTCCTGAATTTCCCGCAAGGGATTAATAAAGTACTTATCTATCTACTTATCTATCTAATGTAATTTATCTGAGCCTATTCCTGCAGACGTCTTCTGAACTTTTAAACATAGACAAATGCAGTTTATGAAATCTATACCCCTAATACCCCTAATATTCTTAGTGTTCGCAATTTTTTTCACATTCAGGTGGAAATGTTCGGCCATCTCTAAATGAACTTTATATTCTTGAGACTAATCAGGGGCTGAAGACATTGAGTTGTGCCTCATCTGACAGCTGCAGGTATGTGTCTTTCAGATTTTGGTCTCATCACATTCTTTTAATAATTTTTTATTTATCTTGTGTGCATAATTAGTTAACCAAACATTACTTGCATCCTCTTACTTAACTCTGTATTTTCTTTGCCGATAGCTACACAATATTTCTCCACAAAAGTGAAAATTCATCGCTGTCCCATATCACTCTGCACATGAGGTGAGTGCAGCCTTGTCAATTTGTATCCTATAACATTATACAGCTATAGAATTGAAGACTATGCATTTTGCAGCACTCAAATGTGCATAAGTGTGTTCTTGAGTGTACATAGAGAAGTGACATACCACACAGAGAAATCTGACCTCTGCATTTAACCCATCTGTGAAGTGAAGCACACATACAAACACACTAGTGAACACACATATGATGGCACAGTGAGGACACAGAGTAACCCAGAGTAGTGGGCATCCCTATCCATGGTGCCCGGGTTGGGCATTAGGTGCAATGTTCAGTAGTGATGCACTTCAGTTGTGTCCTGTCAGGTCCAGACTTCCTGTCACAAGGCTGGTTTTTTATCCACAAGCCCACTGTTGCCTTTACATTCTGTTCTTACCTAAAAACAAATAAGAAAACATTCACAATCAAATAAGAAAACAGTGGTGAGTGTCAGAATCTTCTTGTAAACTGTGTTAATGTGCTTTCAGAAGAAATTTGCTCTTAAAAATGCTTAACTGAGGTCCATTCTGTTCTGTGCTTTCAGGTCCTCCAATATTGTGTGGGTGTGGCGGTGTAGAGTCACTAGGGGGCGATCCTGTCTAAACCACACAGAGCCTGAATTCCCTGAGGAGAATATTGTCTTCACAAAGGTATCATTACTGATCTGCCTGTTATGTTCTGAGAACATAAATGTCTTCAACATAATAAGACTATTTTATTTTAGGGGACGACTCACTTATGGTCAGTTCCAATGACATTCCGAGATGTCACCTACCATTTCCGAGTGTCGCTTTCAGTGAGTAAACCTTTTAATGTTTAATAATGTCATTTTGCATTATTCTAAACATATTCTGCTCACCCACCCTTCCATTTTCCACAGGGTGAGGTAGGCTGCTCTACTGACAAAGAGAAGCAGGACACCGCGCAGTTCTCTGATTACCATTTCCTCATTCAAAGCAGGTGTACTTGAGAAGAAATATGAAACAGCAAAAGCACATCTCATTCTTCCATACACCATTTGAACCATTTTAATGTCACCTTCTTTGCAGTGTGCCCTAAGGTTTGTCTGACTGAAATTTGTCAGAATAGTGAATAACCTCATGTCTTCAGTGTGTGTTTTGTGAAAGGAGATGGGGTAGAAATTCCAGTGTCAAAACACTTTTTATCTGTAAGAGAATTTAGTGTCCTTGACAAGTCTAAAATTCCACACTCGCTCCCCCCTCTATTCTTTATCTGTTTTCTGTCTTGCCATAATATCTGAGTGTAGATGTCTGTGTGTGTGCTAGGGTTTGCATGACTATTCATTTTAGTTCTGTATATGTAATGTAGTTATCAGCTTGCTCCTTGCAGCTAGTGAGTGGCAGATACTGCATTTATGCTTTTGGAATTTTTGTGGAATTTCAGGCAGTTTCAGGCATAGACTTTCTGCTCACAGAGCTGCATCTGCATTGAATCAAAACTGCATACTATACCTGAGAGGATTAATGAAGCTGTATAATCTCATCTCTGCCATTGACCCTCACAACATTTTGAGCTTTTTGAGCACTTTGATCAGTCCAGGGAGAAATATGTGACTGCTTATCAAACTATTTATCAGGTTATTAGGTTTGCATTGCCTGTTTATAATAGTTAAAAAGTTTTGAAGACATTAGTAGCATTAGGCTGCTATCATAGGAGTATGTTCAAATTGGCTTGCCATTGAGTTCAGTAAGAACAGTCTATTGATATATGATTGACAAGGCAAAGTGTGAAAATTACTTTTTGATGCAAAATATGGTACACCAGCCCATAGGAGACATTATGGGCGGGGCTTTGCTCAGTCATGCATGCAGTCTTGCATTGTTTTTTATGGATAGATCCATGCCTGTGTGTAATGCAGGTTTAACTAAACGTAGTGTTTTTATCCAGATTGTAATTGAGTAAACTTCATCTCAGCTTCTGTCTAAAGCTATTTTTTCTGTTACTGTACCGACTAATTGTCTTCTACAGTGTCAAAAAGTTAGTCTGTGCAACCTGTAAGGTGTGTGTGTGTGTGTGTGTGTGTGTGTGTGTACTAGGCACTTAGGGGCAGCACTTTTTTGTTATCTCTTTGTATTAAATATTTCTACTGACTTAAATGTACACTGTAAATTAACTGCACTGACTTTGCTTAGTAACAGACCATCTGTTAGTTACTCATGATATATATTATTTTTAGGCCCTACACACATTTTATTAACTAGGAAATAGTAAATACAACACAGTGATGTACGGTAGTGCCACTCGTTTGTAACAAACTGGATGAAGGTTATGTAATGCCACTGCAGTTAGTGTTTCCAAACATTTATTTATAGCCATCTTTGGGATCTGATACCTCCCCAAAGCTCCCAACATTAAAGTCTTACACTACATTACATTTGGTGATGAAGACTCATCTGACCACTTAAGCATTCAATGGACAAAACCTAATTCAGCTTACAACAAGAAACAGTCATCTAATGACATGAATTGCAATGTAAATGAGATTAAACATGTCTGTGTTATTATTATCGTGAATTTTACGAAGGTAGGCCTGAGTTACTGAAGCCATAGTATTATAACATCTCAAAAACAACCACTGGAGCTTAATTAAAGTCACTGGATTTAAGAAACTGGAACACATAGCAGGAATACACTGGAAGAAGCAGTAATCATACTCAAAGTCTAACACTGACCATCTTAGAAACACTGGATTATAACAACATAGTAACACTGATTTAAATATGACAGCTACATCTTTGTTAAATGAAACATTTTTAAATATATTTACTGTGCATCTATCACTCAGAATGACTTAAATTCAACTTCATGGCTTATCAAATAATTTTTCTCCATCTAAATGTATATACATTTGTTCTGTCTGTTTTGTTTGTTGGAATTCTTTACAGGTATCAGTTTATAAAATATGAATACTTGTGGATACGTACAGTAATCACATCTTCCTTTTTTGTGTGCGTAGAAAATATGAAAACCATGTTTTTTCATCTATATTGTAGTACTTCACTGTCCTTTTTACTTGTACATGTATACCATTCATATTAATGTAAAAAATAACACAATTAATTCAGATTCTCAAGATATGTATGCAATATTTCAAAGCAATAAAATAAGCCATAAGAGTCTGTGGAAGGAGACATATGCAATAAGTTTAGTGATTATGTTTATAAGACAGCTACAATGAAATCAAATGAATCTGTGATGACTTCAGATTTGAATCCGTAGATCCAGGTACTGCACTAGACCAAGCATATATTTGACTCAGATAATTTATCCTTTGCTGCTGAAGCAAAGAAGAGACAGTAGTGGATGATCTGAACATAATAATGGTTTAAATGAAACGTGAATAAGGTGTAGATTATTGATGAGCACAATGTATCATCTCCTGTATTAGGAAGCAGCCTACATTGTCCAGTGACTCTTACTGGAAGATGTATTGGGCAGCTCAACACTATGCACTGTAAATAACAGTATATTTCTAATAGCTTCTTATGTACACTGAACTGCTTTTTAATGCTCTGGTGAGTATGAAGTGTGATTTTATTTTTTGTAGTTAATCAATATTCATTACATCATTGTTTTTCTTTTTATACCTTACTCTTCTTTAAATATAATCACACTGGATTTGTGCATTTGTATAATAAACATAAGTGTCATTTATTCCAAATGTCATTTATTTTTGGTTTAATGTTCGGTATGTTATCATTAGGATAAAGATAAAATGACAAAAATTTGCTATCTAATTTTTTACATCTCACTTTCATATCTATAATTTAAAGCCTAGTGTGCACTAAAGTATGAAATAACTTCCTCAGTCATTTCCTACTCATATTCACACTGCTCTTTACAAAAAAAAAAACTTCAGTCCTATTGTTTCATCTCCTTTGAATTATTTGTGTTCTTATCACTGAAACGTGTACTGATTTTTTTAATATGAGTGCATGCAAATATGATTAAATTAAATCTTTCTGAAAGCTGAAAATTGTATTGGGTGTTTTTTTTTTGTCTTTACTAGGCAGATCAGTTACTCCATTAAAACCACCTTCTTCTTACTGTACTCATCCATTTTATCAGCTCCAATGATCATATAGGTGCACTTTGTAGTTTTACAATTAGACTGTAGTTCGTTTCTCTGTATTATTTGTTGGCCTCTTTTCACCCTGTTCTTCAATGATCAGGACCCCCACAGAGCAGATATTATAATAATCAGGTATTATAACTGAAATGATTCCCAGACTTAAATGTTTTTATTTTGTGATGGTTGCGAAATATCTACATAATATGTAAATTTTCATAATTTCTACAGTTTACAACCACTGTGTAATAAACCTTAAAAGAGCATTTATTAGCCATAGCTATAATAGATTTGCTGTTTTGTTTTAGCTACTTTTTCATTATTATTAGTAGTAGTAGTAGTCGTAGCACTAGTAGCAGTAGTGGTTGTAGTAGTAATAGTAGTCATAGTGATTGTAGAAATAGTAGTAGTTGTAGTATAGTGGTGTGGTTGAAGTAGTTGTGGTTGTAGTAGTAGTAGTAGTAGTCACATTAGTGGTAGCATTAGTAGTAGTAATAGTAGTAGTAGTGATGGTTAAAATAGTAGTAGCAGTAGTGGTAGTAGAAGTGATGGTTGTAGTAGTTTTAGTAGCAATAGTAGTAGTGATGGTTAAAATAATAGTAGTCTCAGTAGTTGTGGTAGTAGCAGTAGTGGAAGTAGAAGTAGTAGTGGTGGTTAAAGAATTAGTAATGATAGCAGTAGTAGTAGTAGCAGTAGTGGTTGTAGCAGTATTTGTAAATAGTAGCAGTAAATTGCTCTAGCATATGTACATTTGTATTTCCAGTTAGAACTCTTATTTTAAAATCACATTCTCCAATGCCTGTCTGTGCGTCCTGCCATAGACTTCACATATTTATTTCACGCTGCTGTTCCGGAGAGTAAGAGCGATGAGGCTATGTCTGAACCAGGAGAGAAAACCAGGATCACTGGCACGTATTGGAAAGGATCACGAGTCCCTGACTGTGATTGGGAAATGAGTCATGGAGCAGGGATTGACGGTAAAAATCAACTAAAAAATCTGCTGACCAGAGCTGCACACCAAGCCATACTGACAAAAGCCGTTTACTACAAATCACTTGTTTCTCGATCTCACATCTGTGTCACAGACCCTCCCATTCCCGTATATCTGCTAGTGAACTTGGCCGTACTGGACTAGTACCAATCGAGATAAATACACTATATTTCACAGCCTCAGTCTTTTCTAAAAAAAAAAAAAAAAACATTAAAAAGCTCCTCGTATAAAACTATTACCCCACTAACACTTTCAAATCAACATTACTGAGTAATGTTCACACGTTGGTACTAAAAACCCTAAAATGTCACATTAAAAGTCTCTCGTAATGGTAGTAGTACACATTCAGTCAGAACACACTGTATAATAAACAGGTCACAATAATCTACAAAGAAGAAACACTGTCTTTGACATTGTCAGTTAACATGACTACATGGTGTACAATGCTGTGAATGACTGATGTAAATACAATTTCACGCACAACCAAATGTTACAGTCATCCAGGATTATGTCCCTGCAATGGACGATAGGGAAGAAAAACTTTATAACTGTAAAGATTAAATTCAAATGCAATTAAATAAAAGTCAAAGTAAATGAAATATTGTCTTGTGGATTTTTCATACTATCTCAATATTTTTTTTAGATTTGGGGTAATTAATTCCAACTAATTAGTTAATTTGCTCATTCATTCATATATATATAATCATTATTTATATTTGCTTAATTGTTAAGTAAAACAAAATAAATGTGTAATCATGGCCTTTTAAAAGTAATTAAATATTCATTATTTTTTAATTATTGTTTTTCTGTTTAGGGGTTAAATAAAGATTATTATCAACCAACCAGAACATACATAGTAGGATGAACAGGAGTTAATGTGCTGCATAATGTTATGTTTAGTTTTTTAAACAACCGGAAGTCATTTTTCTGATGTCCGCTTTCAATGCTCCAGTACCAGGAAGCAGCGAGACTTCTCTGACCACCACTACAAACCTCTGTACAACAGACTTAAACAGCTGAACTAATCAGTGTGGTGAGTAAGTAAGTTAGATTGGCCGATAAAAAATACATGAGTCTCGTTCGAAACTGACATTGGTCAATACGTGAGTAGTGTTTTTAATGCAAATAATGACTGACAGACTCACGCCCCGTGTTTTCTGGTCTGGCTCCTCCCCCAAAACAGACTACGCACGTCTGGTTTATCTTATTGCCGGAATTAGGCTCCTGGAGGGGGCGGGGTTCTGCAGTTGTGCTGCTTCTCTAATATTCTGTTTTGTTATCTATCATATGTGAAGCTGATGAATCACTGTCCTGGGTCTGATTAGCTTTACGAAAAATAAATAGAAACGAATTCAACACCACTGCAGCTGTACTTTGTAGATATAAAAGGTAGTTTCACTTTCATTGTGTTTCTCTAAGCAGATACTGAAGCTGTTGTGCTGCTTTTGGTCTTTGGAGTTTGTAGAGAAACAGGGTTATTGTGTTTAATCTTTACAGACCAGCTCACTAGTTTAACGGCTGATTTCCGCAATAATAAACAGTGTTTAGTGTAAATTCACACATTTTTCTCATTTTCCTCCAGGAAGGGACCAAGATGGTGAACTGCGGCTTGTTGACCGACAAAAATGCACCAGGTGAGTAAATTAATCTCCTTTTACTGCTAAAACGGCGTTTTCTATTTGATTGATATAAAAACCCAGTCAAAGACATGTTGAACAGTCTTCATTAACACAGGTGACAGACATAAATGAGCAGATTCTGTTACTACGTTAAACTCAGTTGTGTTAAAGCTGCGGTTTAAAGTGTTAAAGCGTTTTAAACAAAACTGACAGATCTGTAATAAATCACACATCTGCCACCAGATGTCGCTGTATCTGAAGTTCAATGTTATTTTAATGCTGGAGCTACTGTGGTTTAAGTTATACTGTTTATTTTATAATATTACATAAAACTGTTTAATAATAGCAGAATTTGAAATACAATAAAGCACTTTTAATGTCTTTATTACTCAGAGTTTAGATGTTGATCTAATGTACACCACGCACAGTGAACCACTGAAGTTTAAAAGAATAAGTGTTAAGCTGATATAATGGTGTTAAAATTACTGTATGACCCCCTGTCTGCTTCTAATCTCAGCATTTAACACTGGATTGTGAAATAACTAACAGCCCTCCTTCTACATGTTTCCTGCTCAGTTCCTCTGAAGAGTATAGAGGTGCACCTGCAGGTTCAGGGTCATGTAGCGTCAGTGAGCTCCACTCTGCAGTATGTAAATGAAGAAGAGAGCCCCCTGGAGGCCCTATTTGTCTTCCCCATGCCAGCAGAAGCTGCTCTCTGCCACTTTAGTGCCAAGATTGCAGATCAGGAGATAGTAGCGAAGGTGCAGGAGAAAGAGAAGGTGAGTGAAACGGGAAGGAACAGATCACAGATCTTCAGATAAACAATGTTCACATACAGCTTAACATAAATGCTTTAACAACATCAGAAAAATGAAAATCATACCTGAATGCATGTGTTTAGTTAGTATGTGCTGTTCACTGCAGCAGGTGTTTGATTTTTAATGTTTTACTGGTTTAATTCAAAAGGCCATTATACAAAACCTGGAATAGTACACATATAGGTATGTTTCATAGATACTTTAAATGAATGGGAAACATTTGAGATTCCAGTTTTCCACACCTCTGTAGTTACTGTAGCTATTGAAGATGCCTGCAGTAATAAACTACTGTACACACTGGCTTCTCAGCCTTGAATTTGGAGTAATAACCTTATGTTCTCCATGTAAAGCTGCTTTAAAGCTTTGTCTCTTTGTCAGGCACGGGAGGAATATGATGATGCGATTGCTTCAGGTGATCAGGCCTTTCTGCTGGAGGAGAGTGATGAGAGTGTAGATGTGTTCAGGCTGAGTGTGGGGAGTCTGCCTCCAGGTCAGAGTGCTGCGGTCAGCTTTGTCTACGTCATTGAGCTTTCTGTGCAGGCTGATGATGCCCTGCGCTTCTGCTTGCCTGCAGTTCTGAACCCCCGATACACACCAGCAGGTAATAAACTGCTTCAGCGTACTTTCCTCATCTGCACAACACACCTGAATGATGCATGGTACAGCTGTCATTACTACATTAGTGTTTTACTGACTTCATGGAGTTGCCAACATTTAAAGTAGCTCGAGCTCTAGCTATGAGAAACCGGAAGTACTGTGTCTGGGTCTTGGAAAAAATCATTTAGAGCTAATGATAAGGGTTGTGAACTCTTGGGCTCACTTAATATAATCTCAGATACATAATCACATATTTTGTCTCACTTTAAAATGTTTCACATCATTTATCCACTAGACAACTTCCATCATGGAGAACAAACATGTACCAACATCTGTCTGTCTGCTCTGGTTCCTCTGTTTATTTCTCAGGAACAGGTGGTGGTATAGTGTCTGAGATAGCACCAGGACCAGCAGATATTCCCTACTCTCTCTCTCTCACTGTCCATGTGAGCTCTCCCAACCCCATCGCTAAAGTAGAGTCCAAATGTCCTCTTGAACCTCTGGAGTTCCTCAATGCAGACCATACAAATGCAAAGGTGTGTGTGTTTAAAAATATGTGCATGTTTGTAATGAAGATGGTGCAATTAATCTGTTCATTAACATCACTTAACAAAAGTTTAACACCTGCACATCTCACATTTCTTTTTGAAATACATTACAATGGAGCTAATACTGTACAATGTGCCTGTTTGTAATTAAGCACCTCTGTCCACAATAGGTGCAGCTTGAGGGTGTATCAAAAATGATCCACACTGACTATACAGTTTATCTTTATCAGTTTTCAGGAAAGACAAATTCATTATTTTTCAAGATAATCTCCCTGATTGGAGATTGCCTGGATGGACATAAAAAGATGGACTAGTTTGTCCATCTATCAACAAGCTTTCATATTTCTATACTGAGCTGTGAGCCATGAATTCACCGCAGTCTTTCACCTCTTCATCAGATGTAACACTTATTGCTTTTTTCTGGGGATTAAACAGGTGATAGTTTGATGAGGCAGGATCAGGACTATAGGGAGGAGTTTAACACCTCAAAAAGTTGTCAACTTGAATGGTGTCAACAGTAGGGGCAGTGAGCTAAAAACGGATTAAAATAAACTAGAACTGAAAGTGCTGATAAGACTTTATGGCCAACAGAAGTGTTAATGTAAATGAAGTGCAGGTAATTTTTGACCATTGTAGTTTTCACTCACTAGAAGGAATGTCTAGTTTTGTAAAATACTTATGTATTTTCTAAAAATGGTCACTGGTTTAACATGTTTGAGGATCAGTTAATAGACATTTTTAAAGATCTACTCAAAACAGTTTTTGACTCGTGTCTC
>BRDA01013174.1:14714-43023 GCA_036984385.1 Crenuchus spilurus | reverse complement strand
GAGAGAGAGAGAGAGAGAGAGAGAAGAGAGACAGAGAGAGAGAGAGAGACAGACAGACATAGAAAGAGAGAGAGAGAGAGAGAGAGAGCGAGATAGTGAGACAGAGAAAGAGATAGAGAGCCAGAGAGAGGTAGTGAGAGATACACACGGAGAGAGAAGAGGTAAATAGTGAAAGAGAGAGAGAGAAGAGAGACAAAGAGAAATAGTGAGTGAGAGACAGACATAGAGAGAGATAGTGAGACAGAGAAAGAGATAGAGAGCAAGAGAGAGGTAGTGAGAGATACACACGGAGAGAGAAGAGGTAAATAGTGAGTGAGATAGACATAGAGACAGTGAGAAAGACACAGAAAGAGAGAGAGAGAGAGAGAGAGAGAGAGAGAATGAGATAATGTTCACAGGTTATCCTGGAACAAACATCAGCTCTGGTGTTTATGTAATGTATGAAAATAAAAGCATGTGGAGTTCCCTGATCTCTCATGTGTTTACAGGATGAAGCAGCTAAAGGGAGGTAACAACAGCTCATCTAAACAGGTCTCTGTGTTCATTAAGTGTAACTTATTATTAAGATATTTACACATACACATTTAATTATATTGTGTGTGTGTGTGTGTGTTTAAGTGTTTGCCATTTAAAGTATTCTAAAGCAAAGTTTTTATTTATTATTATAAAAAAGCAGACACAGGCAGACAGAAATATACATAGACACACACAGACAGACACTAGTGCATCTAAAAAAATAGAATATTGTAAAAAGTTAATTGTTGTTCATTATATTCATTATATCTAAAATGACATTTTTACTGGTTTGCTTTTTTATCACTATGGCTTATATATCATGAAATTCAAAATCTCAGAATATTAGAATATTTAACTTTGAATAAATTACTATTCAAACATCACAAATAAAACAAAAAAAAAAACTTGAAATATGTCACTTTACATGTAATAATTCTATAATATGACAGTTTATCTTAGTGAATTAAAGCTAACAGGCAATGACATACACAGAGACAGCAATTTTGTAAAATTCTGTTATTCTGTGTGGTGGCTACAACAGCAGCACATCAGTAAATGCTTGTTATTTTCTTGTTGCTGGTGAAACAAGAGCAGTGTTTGGTATTTGGGGTGGGGATATGGAAATAGTAGTGAATAATTATTCTACTTTAACACAAACTCTACTTTTACATCACACCTGTATTTCAGGTAAGCACAGGGAAACAGGACATATTCCCAGGGAATGATTCTAACACACTTACAGTCACTGTACTATGACCTTACCATCACTCAGTGTCACTGCACTCATGTTAAACTCGAATATGATTGTTCTCATCCATCCTGATGGTTATGAAATGAAAAAGCAATAATGTCTATGTAATATGTGGTGGGCTTTTGACTGTGTGCCAAAATTGACTGTTTCTAAATTACAACAGCTTCTGTATTATAATACTACTGTACATCAATACATAATATAAAGTATTATATATCCATGTTTAAGTGGCACATTTAAGTTTACCACATTATAAATATGAAATGTTAAGAAAATGCAATGAATAATTTTGACTACTCACGCCCCCTCATCCCGAAGCAGAGACAAAAATTTACAGACTCTGTACTCTTGGTCCATCTACAGGACAAAATAAACAAATCAACATCATCTCACTTTTTTCAGAACTGACTCACACTATTTCACACTAATTAATAATGTTTATAAAGTGTAAGTATAATCTGACCTGCAGGGACATTTCGATGAGCATGAGGAGTTTCTTTATGCCGATCCACACTCGTTTACCCTTCACCTGCTGAGCTATAGTGACCCTCTCAGCATCTGTAAAACTGCCTAGCAGCTGTGCAACACACACACACACACACACACAAATACTATTTTAATGACGGCATTAATCACCATGTTAATTGAAGTGTTAAATATAGTATTAATCGCTACATTCATGATGGTGTTAATGACTGTAAATTATGGTACTGATGACTGTGTTAATAACAGTGTTAATAACAGTGTTCATAACAATGTTGTCAGAATTACTGACATTAACACCAGCATTAATTATTATGTTAATTACTGTATTTTGAAGAGTGTTAATAACATCTTTACATTCTTTTCTATGACTGTGTTAAATACTTTTAGCCATAGTGCTAACTATGTAAATGACTGTGTTAATGACTGTATTGACTGTTTAATGCAAGTAGTAATGACAGTGTTATTGACAGTGTTATTGACAGTATTAATGACAGTGTTAATACAAGTTTTAATGACAGTGTTAATTGCTGTATTAATAATAATGATAATGTCAGTATCAATGACATTGTTAATGACAGTATAAATTACAGTATCAATGACATTGTTAATGACAGTATAAATTAAAGTATTAATGACTGTGTTAATTGCTGTATTAATAACAATGATAATGTTATGATAATTAATGACAGTGGCACTGACAGTATTAATGACAGGTTTAATGACTGTGTTAGTGCCACTATTAATGACAGTGGTAATGACAGTATAAATGACTGTTAATGACCGTAATAATGGTAGGTTAATGACTGTGTTAATGTTAGTATTATTAGCTGTGTTTAATAGCAGTGTTAATGGCCATGTTAATGTCCGTATTAATGGCAGTGTTGATGACTGTATTAATGACAGTGTTAATGACAGTCTGCCCAATCACTTTAATGCCCCAGTCTGCCCCAGCCTCACCTCCAGAGCCTCCACCAGGTGTTCTCCACTGGAGATGTTGGGGATGTGGATAGTGGTGCTAAATGCATCAAGCATCTCCATCTCCTGCAGAACATCCTTACGGCTTGTAGTACCAATAATGAGCAATTTACGGCCCTACACACACACACGCACACACACACACACACACACACACACACACACACACACACACACACACACACACACACACACACACACACACAAAAACAAAACACACAGACTTTCATCAGTGTGTGACAGGCTGAAGTGGTGTTAATAAATGAAAATTCTACTGCAACATTTAAATACCTGAGGTGGAGGCTTCTTCAGCAACACCAGCAGAGCCTGCAGAACCAGGTTAGAGAACCGAGGGCCAATTGGAACATAATCTGAGAATTTGTTGGTAAATGATCAGAACCACTCGAAATGTAACCAAACAGTAATAACAATTACAGAGATAAGAAATGTAATCTTAACAAACAGGGTCATAAGAATTAGACTAATAACAAATTTAGCAATAACAATATATTAATAATATACAGCAATAATAAACAGTAATAACAAATAGAGTACTAAAAGAATAATAATGATTAGAGTAATAATGAACAAATTAATAACAAGGAAGAATATGTAGAGTTACCGTGATTAATGTAATAATGTTTAAATAAATAATAGAGTAATAACAACTAGACTAATAACAGAGGGATAAACAATAGGATAAGACTAATTAGATTAAAAACACCATAGTTACAATTAAAACTATTATTAACAGAGTAACACAGAATAGAGGAATAATACAGTTATTTGAATACAATAATAACACATAATAATACTGATTAAAGTAAAAATATTCAAGTAACAACATTTGTAATAATAAAATACAGCAAGTCAAAGTCTCACCCAACAGACGCTCAATATCATCCACCACCACACAGCTCAGCTGAGATTTATATGCATCATCAAAAATCTGCAGGACACAAAATAGACTATGACTGACAACACTGATCAGAATCCCACAAGAACTTAGCATAGGGTTCTGAAATACAGTTCAGATTACAACTGACCTTTTTGATGGCCTGGCATTTGGAGATTTCAGAGTGACCAATCATTTTGTCTGGAGAGCAGATTTTAATGAAGGGAAACTGTGAGTCTTCAGCGATTTTAGCAGCTAAGGCAGTTTTTCCACTGTGAGGAGGACCTGAAGAGCAAGACAGAAACATAATCACATCATCATATAAACACCCTGTATACACACATTAACAATGAGTGTTTACAGATTTATTATGGAATAAAGTTTTCCATTTCTACTCAAAAATGGTTTATATAGTGTGCGCTGACCCTCCAGCAGCACGGCCACCAGAGGTGTTCGGTCACTGTTTTTAGTTTGCTGAACCAGCAGCTCTCCATCATCCAACACATGGGTCACAGGGTCTCCCCATTTAATAATGCCATTCATTATATAGCTCGCATAATCCTCCTGATTAGTACCAAATGCCTGAAAGAAAGAAAAAGAAAAATGACAAAAAATAAAGAACAGAAATAATCAACACTGACTTTCTATTTGTGATATTTTAAAACACGTGATGCGGCTTCTTAAACCTGAGATGAATATGAATAACGGTTGATGATGATAACTTAAAAGTCTTTGCTATTTTACGCTGAGTTACACCATTCTGGTATTGCTACACTATCTTTCTGCGCAACAATGGTGCAGTGGTCAATTGACCTAATTTTGCAACAATGGTCAATTGACCTAATTAGTGTTAATTGGTCTTCCAGCTGTTCGTTATATGCTCAATTTCCTTTTTCCAGCCACTTATTGCTACTTGGCCCAACTTTTTTGGGATTTGTTGGCACTGTGAAATTTTGAATCAACATATTTCTCCTTTAAAATGTTACATTTACTCAGATTAAACTTTTGATCTGTCATCTATGTTCTATTACAAATAAAATATTGACATTTGCCATCTCCACATCATTGCATTCAGTTTTTATTCACAATTTGTTTAGTGTCCCAACTTTTTTGGAATCCAGTTTGTACAAAATGATACAGAAACAGGAGAAAGCTACATGAACAAATGAATGGAAGAGAAGAGGAGTGGGCAGACTTTCACACTGTATGATGAATGGATGTACAGATGAATGAATAGCACTCACAGGCTTGATGTCATTATTCAGGGAGCCCATGAAGTCATCTCTAGTGACCTGCAGCTTCTCTGCTTTTTCCAGATCCACCTCCACAGTGGCTGTAGCCTGAACACACACACACCACAGATCAGTCTTTTATACACTCTCCCAAAGGCAGCGGAGATACAAAGACCAACGAAAATAGAAGAAATCATCTTTTTTAACATGTTAATTAACATAAGGACATCCTCTGCTGCTCACAGTGAGATGCTGACCTTGATGTGGCGGTTCATGGCAGTGGACTGAGCTGCTCGGACCAGCCCCTCCAGCTCAGCTCCGCTGTAGTTTTTAGTTTCAGTTGCGAGCTCCTTCAGGTCCACATCCAAGGCCAGCAGCTTAAACTCTCGCATTTTAGCCGTGTGGATACTCAAGATCTGAACACGACCCTTCTCATCTGGCAGCCCTGAAAATGACAGAATGAGACAACTGAGGAGCAATAAAAGATGGACAGATAGAGAAGAAGATGGATAAATAATGTTTTACACAGTTCAGATTTGGAAGTCTTACCAATCTCCATTTTCACTTCAAATCTGCCCGGCCTCATCAAAGCATCATCAATGAGATCAGGCCTGTTAGTCATTCCTGATTAAGAACAAGGGAAAAAAAGCATTGACAGATTTAAACTCACTGTAGAAAAATCTAATTGGTGAATGCAGGAATGTTCATTAATGTACTGAAGTTCAGTCATTAACAATAACATTCAGTAATAGTAATGTTCAGTAACATTCAGTTAATTAGTCTGTAACACTAACATTCATATTGTGTCATTACAGGCACATTGTCTCTTACTTTTCCCTGTACAGTCTGTACTATGTATAATCTTTACTGTATATTGTGTAAGGTCTGTAAATTATATGTATAGAACCTGTATATAGTATATGTGAACCAGGCCAAAGTCACTGGCAACTTATTGAGATATCGTGTCAATAACGTGTCACTCAAATTGGCAACAAGACTTTGTATTACTCTGTATTATTGCTGTAAATGAAAGATACTTGTCTTAGATATCTATTGTAGTACATATTTTGATCAAAAACAAAACAACTAATAAAAAAGTTGGTTTGAAAAAAACAATTTTTGAAAAAAAAGAATGACTTTAACCTGGTTTTCCCTGGCGGGGGTCACATATAATACTAGAGAGACACCAGCAGCCAGAAACAATCTCCTGGTGTGTTTCAACGTACTTGGTCAATAAGTCTGATAATGTTCAGTATTAGTATTAGTAGCATTCAGTAATGGTCAGTAACATCCAGTAATGTTCAATAGCATTCATTAATATATTATTCAGTAATGTCCAGTAATAGTCAGTAAATAAAAAAAACATTCAGTAACATTCACTAATGACCAGTATTAATTGGATAAATTCAATATCATTATTAATATATCATATTAATGTTTTGTAACATATTGTTCAGTAGTGTAATGTTCAGTAATGCTTGGTATTGTTCAGTAATGTTCAACAATGTAACATTCAGTAACATACAGTATT
Source organism: Crenuchus spilurus (assembly GCA_036984385.1). NCBI lineage: Eukaryota > Metazoa > Chordata > Actinopteri > Characiformes > Crenuchidae > Crenuchus > Crenuchus spilurus. The sequence goes on along the minus strand of BRDA01013174.1, from coordinate 36,637 downwards.
GCAATGTTGAATGTTGTTCAGTAATGTAAAATGTTCAGTATTACACAGAAATGTTCAATAGCATATTGTTCAATAATGTTCAGTAATGTAATGTTCAGTAACATTTAGTAATGTAATGTTCAGTAATATTCAGCAATGTAAGGTTTAATAACATACAGTATTGTAATGTTCAGTACTGATCAGTAACATTCGGTATTGTTCAGTAATATAATGTTCAGTATTATTTAAAAATGCTCAATGACATATTGTTTGGTAATGTTCAGTAATGTACAATTCTGTAACGCGTAGTAACATTTGGCAATGTAATGTTCAGTCATTTTCAGCAAGGTTAGTATGTTTTGTATTTTTCACTAATGTTCAGTAATGTAAGATTCAATAACATACAGCACTGTATTCAGTACTGTTCAATAATCTTCAGCATCGTTCAGTAATGTTCAGTAATATTCAGTAATGTAAGGTTTAGTAATATTCTGTTTTTTCATTAATGTTCAGTAATGATTGTTATTTTAATGTAAGGTTCAATAACATACAGTATTGTAACGTTCAGTAATATTCAGTAATGTTCGGTAACACAGTAATGTATTTTTTTTCAGTAATTTGATGTGCAGTAATGTTTAGCAATATTAAGTAATGTTCAGTTAAGATATTTTCTGCAATGTTGATTAATGTTCAGTTTTATACCGATGACAAGGATGTTATTGAGTTGCTCTACTCCATCGATTTTGGACAGCAGCTGATTGACAACGGTGTCGTGCACTCCTGTACTGCTTGCTCCAGTTCCTCTCTGCTTACAGATCGCATCCAACTCATCAAAGATTATAATGTGCAGACCACTGTTAGCACCCAGCTAAACAGTCAGAGAGAGAGACAGAGAGAGAAAGTGACAGAGACAAGAGAGAGACAGACAGAGACAAAGAAACAGAGAGAGTGGCAGAGAGAAAGAGAGAGAAGCAAGACAGACAGAGAGAGAGAGGTGTTTTTTGATCATTAGATAGCAGAAGAAAGAAAGAAGGTATTAAGTGTGAGTTTTGGGAAGGTTCTGTGTGTGCATGTACAGTATGTGTGTTTCTAACCCTTTTCTGTTCCTCTTCAGCATCTGCAAACAGTTTTCTGATGTTCGCCTCTGATTCTCCAACATATTTGTTTAGGATTTCTGGACCATTTACAATTTTGGGTTCACGAGCATTCAGCATCTTTCCGATCTGCCGAGCCATCAAAGTTTTCCCACAGCCCGGCGGTCCGAACAGAAGGATACCTTTCACATGCTTACAGCCTGCACACACAAACACACACTTACTGCACACTCTGCGGTGCACTGACATATTCCAGAAATAGTAGAACAATGTGTATGCAAGTATGTTTGTGTGTGTGTGTGGGTGTGTGTGGTTTATGGTGTGTACCCATCTGCTCCACAATATCTGGAGGAAAAACTCGGGAGGCGAAAGCCCTCCGGAAGATGTCTGAGAATTCCTTATCCAATCCTCCAATGCCCATACGCTCAAAGTTCCAGTCTGGATTAATGATGGTCTGCCGAGCCTCTTTGGTTTTGGCCTTTCCTGATGACCAAGATAAAGAGTAATATTTCACCATAATCTAAGATTAAGATGAACTGTGTTTGAAATAATTAAATCAAACTAACCAACAAGGGTCAAGGAGGAGCTCTCAGCTTTTTCAAAAATCACCTGACTGTTTCCCACCAGCAGGCCGATCTCAAGCTGCAGAGAAAAAGAAACACTGACCTCATTTTTACAGTCTACACACCAGCTAAAAGAGCTCTGAAAATGACTGATTTCTGTACTGTTGAATAGAAGTGCAGTGTAAGCTGAAGTAGAAAATGTGCTGATTTGGTTGAAAACTGACAAATGAGTTACATTTAACAGAAATGTCTGAACTCTCACTGAGGATTAAAAATCAATTTACCCTAACAATACAATAAGTGCTCACTTTATTACTCCATATACACAATCTGTGATACTCTACTCTATTATTTACAGATAAAAAACTCTCAAACTCAGCTGATAAATTATAGTGTAAAGGTTGTTGGGCTGAGGTTAGGGTGAAGGGTTAGGGTTAGGTTAACTGAAATTTGACTCTAAAATATAATTTGTTGAAAGAATATTAAACACAAGATAAGTACCTACAAAGCATCAAAAAAGGCCAAAATTTTACTTCACAAAAAATAAAAATTTTACTCCACAATACAGTCCTTTAGTGTCACGCCTTGACTGGGCCTCGCCCATCTCCCTGTCTTTTGTGCCGGTGTTCATCCTCCTCATGTTCATCCTTCATCATATTCCCACCACATTGTGATGTCAGATCATTGTTCAGGTCTGTTCCCTTGTTTGTATCCAATCACTGCCCCTATAAAGTCTCCTCTTTGTGTCATATTGGTGTCTGTCATTAAGTATTTTACAGTAATGTTATACGTGTTAGTCAGCACTTGGTGTACATAGATTTGTGTGTTAGCTTGTGAAATAAACCCCCATTTGAATCACTATCCAGGACTCCTACTTCCCTTTCACCTCCACTCACCTCAGGAACATAACATTTAGATTTTGGAACACCAAGCTGCTCCAGAAACTTAAAACTGGTAAGCTGGATTCTTTCAGTACACAGTAAATCTGCCAGTGTTAAATCAACACTATTAGAGTTAAATTAACAGTGAGGGTGTCAAAATGTAACACTCTCAGTGTTAATTTAACTCTAATAGTGTTGATTTAACACTGGCTGATTTACTGTGTAGTCATATTTTTGAACGTGTTAGCACTGACAAGTAGTGTTCATGCTAAAATACAGTCATACTAACCACTCTGTGACTCACTCTGCACAATGAACAATCACATATCTGAACCATGAAGATGTACAGAGGCAGATATTCATATAGACGGGGCAGATATTCATAGAGACAAGGGAGAACGTCTGATTTATGTTTTGGAGCTGTAAGCTAGCCTGACTTACTGAGAAATCTTAAGCTGTGCTCCACCATCTACACATCAAATATGATGTACATGACAGACTCTGAAGTCTGTGCAACAGTCTGTTAAGTCTTATTTCTATAGTTTATTACTATTCATGATCAAAGGTTAGGATCTCTGAATGTGTTTGATATCAGCTGTGCTTTAAAATATGGCTTTTTCTAATAAATGTGAAAGTAAATGAATGAATGAATCTTGCCTTATGTTTCTTGCCAGATGCGGGCTCCCCCTTTAGGATGCTGGGGTCCATAGCCTCCATGTCCTTCACCATCAACCCAAAGAGCTTATCACAGAAACTAAACACCAGCTGTAGTACACACACACACACACACACACACACCATTCAACATCATCACTACCATAATGTGTGGGCTGGTTCAGCATGTCTGCTGACTGCTTTAAAGTAAGCGCATTGAAAAAATATCAAGTCTGCTACTGACCTGCTGACCCACAGAGAAGGCCTGGTTGTTGAACTGCTGTATAAACTCACTGGCCATTTTATCAGAGTCATAAGGGCTGGAGTCAGTGCTCTTCTTCTGCAGGAAGTCTATCTCAATAGTCATCGCACCAATGCACTGCTTAGTCTTATCAAAATTGTAGTTGGCCACTGAGAAGAGAACAAAGTAATTTAAAAAGAACTGAAATTAATCTTAGTGCATGACTCAAACAGCTGAATGTAATCAGATGGTATGTAGGACTAAAATGACACTCAAGTCTTAAATCATTTTGTGGAGTTAAAAATTATACACACCTTCTATTTCTTGTCCAATTGACAGACCAGCCCATTTCCTCTGAGTGTGTGTGAGAGATAGAGAACGAGAGAGAGAGAGAGAGAGAGAGAGAGAGAGAGAGAGAGAGAGATAGAGAACGAGAGATAGAGAACGAGAGAGAGAGAGAGAGAGAGATAGAGAGAGAGAGAGAGAGAGAGAGAGAGAGAGAGAGAGAGAGAGAGAGAGAGAGAGAGAGAGAGAGAGAGAGAGAGAGAGAAAGGGTTAACAGGTAAAAATGCCAATAACTGCACTACCAGGATGATAAGTGAGTGATTCCTGGGTAATTCCTAGGTGACAGCTGGGTGAATGCTGACAAAGTAGGAAACAACTGGGCAATTTCTTGGGAATAAGTCTGGTTTCTAGGTGATAACTGGATGACTCCTCAGTGATTAATTTGGCAATGACTGGCCAATTTCCAGTACATGCTGCATTTTAGCATCTTATTGTAAGCAATAATTATAGTTATGAAATACAGATCTTCATGTTTTACAGTTTGTGTGTAGGTGTTTGTTGATTTTATGTAGGTGTACAGTAGGTGTGCTTATGGTGTAAGTTGCTTGTAAGTGTGTGTAGATTGTTGGTAGGTGTAGATAAGTGTCTGCAGGTTGAGTGTAGGTGTGTGTATGTAGGAACTGACCTGTGGCAGGCTAAATGCGATGGTTCCAGGTGCCACCGTGTGGTGGCCTTTCACTGTAAACACAAATTTATGAGCAGGTGTGGTCTTCACAGTCACATGCCTGCAGAAAGGGAGACACATAGGTCAGGAACTGCTGAACACCCGGAAGCTGGAGATTTAATTTTTTGACAGATTAAAATGAAAATATTTTGTAATATAGGAATAATAAACAAAGCAGACTGAATAGTGTTTATTTTAAGACTGTCCATATGTCAGATTCACATAACAACAGAACAATTATCATACTATCATTTTACAAAATCTGTGGTGAAGCTTTCAGTCTGTGGTGCAACTTTTAGATTCTGTGGTGTAACTTTCAGGATTTCAGGGTAGCGGACGAAAGGGACATGTGGTGTTCCTGTAAAATCGTGGTGCCTCACGCACAGCACGGGATCTTTTCAGAGCCTGTAGAGCAGCTTTCAGTGTTTGTAGTGCAGCTTTCAGTCTATACTGCAGCTTTCAGTCTGTAGAGCATCATTCAGTGTCTGTAGTGCAGCTTTCGGTGTCTAGTGCAGCTTTCAGTGTCTGTAGTGCAGCTTTCAGAGTCTGTAGTGCAGCTTTTGGTGTCTGTAGTAAGAATTCAGAGTATCTAGTGCAGCTTTCAGAGTCTGTAGTGCAGCTTTTGGTGTCTGTAGTAAGAATTCAGAGTATCTAGTGCAGCTTTCAGTGTCTGTAGTGCAGCTTTTGGTGTCTGTAGTGCAGAATTCAGAGTATCTAGTGCAGCTTCCAGAGTCTGTAGTGCAGCTTTTGGTGTCTGTAGTGCAGAATTCAGAGTATCTAGTGCAGCTTTTGGTGTCTGTAGTGCAGCTTTCGGTGTCTGTAGTGCAGCTTTCAGTGTCTGTAGTGCAGCTTTCAGTGTTTCAAGTGCAGAATTCAGTGTTTGTAGTGCAGCTTTCAGTGTCTGTAGTGCAGCTTTCAGTGTATGTAGTGCAGAATTCAGTCTGTCGTGCAGCTTTTGGTGTCTGTAGTGCAGCTTTCAGTGTCTATAGTGCAGCTTTTAGTGTCTGTAGTGCAGCTTTCAGTGTCTATAGTGCAGCTTTCAGTGTCTATAGTGCAGCTTTCAGTGTCTATAGTGCAGCTTTCAGTGTCTATAGTGCAGCTTTTAGTGTCTATAGTGCAGCTTTCAGTGTCTATAGTGCAGCTTTTAGTGTCTATAGTGCAGCTTTCAGTGTCTATAGTGCAGCTTTCAGTGTCTGTAGTGCAGCTTTCAGTGTCTATAGTGCAGCTTTTAGTGTCTGTAGTGCAACTTTCAGTGTCTGTAGTGCAGCTTTTAGTGTCTGTAGTGCAGCTTTCAGTGTCTGTAGTGCAGCTTTCAGTGTCTATAGTGCAGCTTTAAGTGTCTATAGTGCAGCTTTTAGTGTCTATAGTGCAGCTTTCAGTGTCTATAGTGCAGCTTTTAGTGTCTATAGTGCAGCTTTTAGTGTCTATAGTGCAGCTTTCAGTGTCTGTAGTGCAGCTTTTAGTGTCTGTAGTGCAGCTTTTAGTGTCTGTAGTGCAGCTTTTAGTGTCTGTAGTACAGCTTTTAGTGTCTATAGTGCAGCTTTCAGTGTCTATAGTGCAGCTTTCAGTGTCTGTAGTGCAGCTTTCAGTGTCTGTAGTGCAGCTTTCAGTGTCTATAGTGCAGCTTTCAGTGTCTATAGTGCAGCTTTTAGTGTCTATAGTGCAGCTTTCAGTGTATGTAGTGCAGCTTTCAGTGTATGTAGTGCAGCTTTCAGTGTATGTAGTGCAGCTTTCAGTGTATGTAGTGCAGCTGTCAGTGTATGTAGTGCAGCTGTCAGTGTATGTAGTGTAACTTTCGGTGTCTGTACTGCAGCTTTTGGTGTCTGTAGTGCAACTGTTGGTGTTTGTAGTGCAGCTTTCAGTGTCTGTAGTGCAGCTTTTAGTGTCTGTAGTGCAGCTTTCGGTGTCTGTAGCAGTGGCTGTATCAGCCCTGCCAGATCTGCTGAAAATCCCCTCAAAACTATTTATATACTACAATTAATAAATAAATGCAACAAATTATCTCAAATCAATGTTCAACTCTGGGTAAATAAGTTATCACATTCTGATAGGCTTTGTAGGGCTGGAAAGCAGGAATGCAGACACACATGCAGATAAGGTGGATGTTTAATGAAATGGTGATCCAAACAGACATAAAACAAGGCCAAACATAAACTCAGAGAACCTAAACAAGATGACATGAACAAAACAACTCACAACTTGATTCACAAACAGAAGGGTATATGTAGGAGAACGTAACCACTTAGTTCATCACACACAAGGGCTGAAACAGGTGCAGACACTAAACTGAGGTGGACATGACGGGGCAGGACAAGGGCAGAGACTGAACACATATACACAGACAGAGGAACAGGATGTGAAACATGACAGTACCCCTCCCCAAGGTGCCTCGACCTTGAGGCGCAGACCAAAACAAAAACCCAAGCAAAACCACCCAAACACAAAGCCCCAAAACCAAGTGACAAAATACAGTTAAGATGTATTATTCATGAGTACAATGGCCAAGTCGAAAGTCAAGGTGAGGCCAACAGCCACGTCCTGGGTTATCAGCGGAGGCGCGGCCTCAGCAAACTCTTCAGGAGTGGGTGGATCCTTGGCAATCTCCTCAGGATCATTTGGGACTGAGCGGAGCTCTTTAGAAGCCATCGGGACAGTGCTGAGCTCTTCGGAACTGGACAGGTTCCTCCCAAGCCCAGTCAAGGGCTCCTCCTCCCGCCATCTCGGCTGCCAAGCTCGTCGCGTCCTCTGCCTGGATAAGCTCCACCACATTTGGGTCCCACATTAGTTCTACTCCCTCAAAATCTGAGACGCGTCTGCTTGCCTCCTCTTCTTCACAGACAGGCATGCCTTCCCCTACTGTGGTCTGGACATGACCTTCATCTCCCTCCCCTCCAATCGTATCCAGTTCCATGTCCCCAGTAAGCACCCCATATTTAAAACAGTACTGGAAGCTCTTTTAGCAGGTTAGTGTTGCCGGAATTTTGAGAAAATGCTAAACCTGTCAAACATGTCATTGCTTACCTGATATAAAAATAAAATACATATAAATCACATACGAATCAGATTATCAGACCACAGCACTATATTCTTAAAAATGTAATGCAAAATATAGACAACCTCGTAAAGTGACCAAATCAAATGATCACAGAAGACCAACAGTATCATTTTCTCCCCTATCAATGGGATGAGTGTCATTATTTTTTACTGTATAAGTTTGGAGTAATGTGAGAGCAAAATCAATTAAAACAAATCTAGATTTGGTGGCTAATTAGAATTTCTGCCCCCTAAAAAGAGGCAAACTTAATAATATTGGTAAAGTCTAGTAAAACCTAGATGTAATTAAAATCAGAATTGCAAAGCTTTTAAAAAGGTTGTTTGTCATGTGTAAAATGTATTTTGTAATTCTATAATTAGTGATTTAGCTCCTTTTTATTCTATTTTCCAATGATCAGGACCACCACAAAACGGCTGATGACTTTCCAAACTGTAGTCAGTGCCACTGATGTGGTGGTGGTATGTTAAATGTGCATTGTGCTGGTATAAATGGATCAGACACAGCAGAGCTGCTGAAGTTTTTTATGCCTCTCAGTACTGAAGTCAAAGGGTGAAAAAAGTCTGTATTCAGATCTTCTCAGGAAGCTTTTAAGTAAGTTCTGGTAAAAATGCAGGTGAGAAGTAAAGTTAGATCCTCCTCATTTGCTCCACTGTGGAGGATGTATCGAAAGATGTCGAGTCTTCAAATGTCTGAATAAAAATAGATGTCTCTTTTCGTACAAAATACACTGTCAGAAAAAATCATCAAAAGCTGGAAAAATGCCAACTTACAATGACATTATTTCAATTTAAAGGAAAAAATATATTTACTGTAAAATTAACCCACCACTGATTTTTGAACATGACGCTTTGAAGATCTACTGCAGCATGCTGTACACAGGTTTTACAGTAAACACTTGTTCAGTATACATTATACTGTGAAACCTACAGACATTTGTTACAGTGTGCTCCAACCAACTATAACAGATGGAGGTATTAAGATTAATAATGCAAATAATAAACCAAATTTGTTCTTTACTAATATTAAGTTTGCCACTTTTTTGGGGGGATGAAATTCAAATTAGTCACTAAATATGATGCTTTGCACATATAATGTACTGATTTGTTTATGAATTCTGATTACTCAGATGGCTTAAAAAAGAGTTAATATCACTGCTGTATTTGGGCAAAGCCCTGGCTGTTTAGAATTTCTGGCTCCGCCCATGGTCTGTAGTGCAGCTTTCAGAACCTGTACTGACACTTTTAGTTTATTTTGCAGTTTTCAGTGCCAATAATGCAGCAGTTAGTCTGTAGTACAGATGTAAGAGTCTGTACAACAGATTTCAGCAGTTGGTAACTCTGTATTTTGGATACTGAGTATGCTAGATCATTTAGTACTTACACATTATATTCCTTATAAAGTTAGCAACATTTCAGCTGGATTAATAGTTACACCAGCAAGAAGAAAACAGTGAAATAAGAGTTATGAGTTCATTAAACTGTGAACAAGCAACTCATCTTTGGTGTGTGTACAGTGTGAGTTACTCACACGCCGGACTGCAGGTCTTTCTCGTTGACCACAGCACAGTTTGTTAATGAGAGTTCGTCTGTTGGGCATCGCGCCGCCTGCATCGTCTGAGGCAGAAAAGAAACAGAGAGACACAATCAATAAACAGAAAAACAGAACAAAAGAGTTACAGAGAACAATGTGCTCCTATCACTTTTCCAAAAATATAAGCGATGAGATTCCTTACAAATATTTCTGACTCTTCAGGCATTCTGGGAAATAAAATCGTCCAGTCTTTTTAATACAGACACGCAAACAATAAAATTTAACATCTAACATTAACATTTAAATTAAATAGCTTTTATTACAGAAATGCATATGAGAGAGAGAGAGAGAGAGAGAGAGAGAGAGAGAGAGAGAGCGGGAGAGAGTGACTCTGCAATTTCTGAAGCTGAAAATAAATGTGGAAAAAATATAACTAATGTATTATTAATAAGGTTAAATGCTTAGAAAATATTGCTTTAATTCTAGAATCATAATGTTGCTTAATAGTACAAAAAACATTTAACAAAAGTACATTTAAAATTAGTCACAGCTAAATGAGAGTGGAATATATGGATCCCTGGTGAAAACACTCTCATAACTCCTGAAGATGAAATCAATCAACATTGAAAAATGTTGTTGTTATTATTATTTTTTTAAATTTTTTTTATTTTTATTATTATTATTGTGACCCTCCCGCCTCATGCCTCGTCTCTGTCCTTGCCTCTGCCTCGTCTGTCACCGTCTTGGTTCACGCGTTCGTTGTGTGTTGCCATGTACTTATGTTTATGTTTTCCAAGTTTTGTTCATGGCTTGGCTTCACCACCAGTCACATCATGTCATGTCTCATTGTTCAGAGCCCTGCTATCTCATTTCACGTTAATCCTTGTTTCTATAGCCTTCCCTCTGTGTCCCAGTCCTCATCCGTCATTGCACACCTTATTACATATCAGTCAATCAAGTCGTGGGGTCTTCACAGAGGTTTGTTTCCTGTTCACAGCCATAGTGTTTAACTCTTGTCTAATAACGTCTTGTTGTGCATCTCCTGACTCCTCCTGCTTCACGCACGGTGACAATTATTGTTATATATTATTATTATTATTATTATTATTATTATTATTATTATTATTATTTGCTTTAAAACAGAACAGAAAAAAACTGAATTTCTACATTTCTTTAGACAGAAACGTTCTGAAGCTAGAATGGATCCGATCTGTTTTGTCAGATGGTCAGTTTGACTCAGCTGGACTGACTCAGCCTGATGGTCAGAGTAAAGCTCAGTTTGACAGTTCACTGCAGTCCAGAAAAGAATGACACTGAAAAGCCTGCAGCACTGGCTCACTGCCTATACTGATCCCATTGTACTCAGTAAACAAGACATACACCAATACAGCAGCCAACAAACCCCAAACTAAACCCATTCACTCACTAAACCCTACATACTACCCACTAAACCAAATATACCAACCAATAAAACCCATAGACCAGATATTAAACCCTATAAACCATCCACTAAACCTCAAATACCTCCCAGTAAACCAAAACACTATGTACTAAACTCCAAACACCACCTACTAAATCTCATATACCACCCACAAAACCCAATACACCACCCAATAACCAAAATAATCAATCTACTAAACCCTACTGACCATCCACTAAACCCCATACACCAACCATTGAACCTTATGCATCATCCACTAAACCCCACACACCCCTGCAGCATGCAGGACTTTAGATGTGTTAAACATGCTGACGGCATCTACAAGCTGTGTTCTGACTCAAATCTCTAGTGAGTCTAATTACACTTTAAGCCTGATAAACAAACCCTGAAACTAATTAAAACATATCTTTATTTGATCATCATCTATTCATCACGCTCCCAGTCAGTGAGTCAGTCAGTGTGCAATATAAACTGATTTAGTGCTGAAAAGACATGATTGCATCTGCTTCTCCTTTAGATGATTTTGAATAAATGAAGCCAACTTGTCCAAAATAATAAAAAGAAGAGTGCAGCTTTAAACTACCTTTCTGAGAGATCTGTGAGAGAAAATGCTGAGACTGAGTTATAACATTCAGTGAAAGTGTCTGAGGAGTGCAGCTCTAATTTGTGGTTTTTGACCTCTCTCTCTGTCTCTCTCTGTGGATTCAGCTTCTCTAGAAATGTTTTGCCCTCGAACCAGCACAACTAATACATCTCATATCTAACATATCTACAGTCATCCATATCCGAAATCCATCTAACATCGAGCATATCAAATGAGTGTCACTGAGTCTGTATTAGCTTCTGTTCATTAGTGACCAAAACATTATAACTGAGATTCAGGTCACCTCTTCAGAGAAATCTTACTTCATTCAGAAAACTTGCCAAACAAAAATCTTCTCCGTCTATTTCAGGACTGAGTGTTGTTCATATTTAATGAGGCTACACCTCAAGAGACCCTCAGCTGAGGAAACATCTGAGAAATAATCAATAACAAGCAACAGAAAGCTAAAGAACATCACTTCATTTTCATTCTAACTGCAGGAGTCAGTACACAGTAAATCTGCCAGTGTTAAATCAACACTATTAGAGTTAAATTAACACTGGGAGTGTTACATTTTGACACCCTCAGTGTTAATTTAACTCTATCAGTGTTGATTTAACACTGGCAGATTTACTGTGTATTACAGAAAAACTGAGGACAGTAACTGAAGAAATGTTTGTTCTAGTTTTCTAAAGCAGCTTCCATATCCTTGTCTAAAAAAACATTACTAAATTTAAACTACACACACATCTCATTACAGTTAAATTACTGAACACTATCCATGTTTCATCAGCAGTCATAAAGCAGAACAGAGGCTGCACCACAGAACAGCACTAATGACAGTTATAATTGTGCACTGATATTAAAACAAAATATTTTAATGGATTATACAGTATAATTAAATCAATATATGCACCACACCCTCCCATATAATACTTCTACAGAATCTGAATCTAATGCCTGAATCTATGTTGTTGTTGATGTAATTTACAAATTTTATAGAAAAGTTAAAAAATGCCATTTAATGTCTAAGTAAAGTGTAGACTTTGTGTAATAAATCCAAATAATGCATTTAAAACAGATTATTTTCAGTGTATAAAAAACTAATAATAATAGTTTTTCATTAAATACTGAACTGAATCAGAACACATTTCTGATAATATAGTACATATTCAATTGTAACTCAACATTACAAATCATTATGAAATTAATACTGCACTTGACATTAAACTCAATATTAAACTAAATATTACACTTGATACCTAACAAAAATAGTGGTTGTCCTGTTTGTTTGCATGGCATCTATCTAAATATAGCTGTAGTAAGGATTAAAGATTACACACACACACACACACACACACTATAGACCTGCACTTTGACAACAGATGTGAAACATAAAAAATAAAAAGCTTTAGGATGTTTTTCTTTCATTCTGATCCTTCAGAGATTAATGTCCAGTTACTGCCCATTTTATCAGAAATCCCCCTCTTGTTGCTACACCATCCAGCCACGTTATTAGAAACTCCTCCCTTGTAGCTACATGCACTGTACACCGTATCAAAACAAACTCTATTATAGCTCCACCAACTGGCTAATTTATCTCTACTCTGGTCCTTAATTAAACTCAGTTAAAGTTTTGTTTGCTCTACAGAAATAATAAATATACATATAAAGAAAATAAACACAACTCAGAAAAAACTTAGATTTTATGTGAATTTAAAAAAGTGTTGTTTTTTTTACTTTTATTTCACTGCACAGTATGAACCCGATATATTTCATTTTCTGTCTGGTCAACTCATTTCATTTGTTATTATATATTAATTCCTGCATTTCAGACCTGCAAAGTTGGGAGAGTAAAGCATTTACTTTTGTAATGTTGTTATTCCTTCCCACAACACTTCAAAGAGGTTTCAGCACCAAGAATTCCAAACGGTGAAATGTTTCAAATGTTATTTTGTCCCACTCTTCCTAAATAGGGTTTTGTTGTGACATTTTTCATTTCAACATTCTTTACTGAGGACAGATCAGGACTGCAGGCAGGCAAGTCCAGTACCCTTATATTATTCTTCAGCAGCCATGCCTTTGTAATGTGTGCAGCATGTGGTTCTGCATTGTCTTGATGAAAAAAATGGAAAATATGTCATCTTGAAGGCGGTACATGTTTCTCTAAAATCTCAATGTACTTTTCTTCATTAGTGCTGCCATTAAGAAGTGTAAATTACTTTTGCCGAGAGCACTGAACCCCATACCATAACAGATAAAGGCTTTTGGACTGGATGGTCCTTTTGATCTTTGATCAGTAGAACATTAAGTCCATTTGTTCGAAAAAAGATGTTGAGCCCAGAGTGGCTCAGCAAACTAATGTGCTGTCACTATTATCTGAGCATTGTGAGCTTGAAACCCAAGTCATGCTGCTTGCCATCAGCAGCCAGAGTAAAAATTGGCCGCACTCTCTCCCCAGCACTACTAAGCAACATTGGTTGGCTCAAGCATCTGCCAGGCAATCCATCAGAACTGGGGATCCTGTGCTTTCCTGAATGCATTTACTGCCTGGCAGAAGTTCAAAAAGAGGCAAAGTTTCACTTCACATGCATCAGAGGAGGCCTGTGTGAGTCTGCACCCTCCTAGAGTCAGAGACATTACACGTGATAGAGAGAGCCCTATGTTACGCTCCACTGTGTTGTGTGTGGGGGTGTTTTTCTTTTCTCTTGCTCTCTTCCTTCCTCTGTCTTGCATGCAGGTCTACCAGACACAACAGCTTCCTGGTTTCCATCCTGATTGATAGGCTGGCCTATATAAGCTCACTCTGTGCCTGCTTCTGGAGCCCTGTGCTCGATCATTTGTGCTTGATATCTGACTCTGTTTTGACTTGCTTGTGCTTCTGTTTTTTGGTTGTGTTTTGTTTAGTGTAACATTTGCCAGCCTCTTAATTTATGTCCCTTCTCTGTATTTTCAGTTTAACACCTGCTGTAGGGTATGGTTGCCATTTTCTTTGTTGTCACTGTGTTTATCCCCTGTTTTTCTTTAGTTAGAGAGCTAGATTAGTTTCATGTCTTTTCTTTTCTTTTGTTTGGCTGAGGTAAGGTAGTTTGGGTATATTTAAGTTAGTGTGGATTGTTTTTTTTTGTTGTTGTTGTTTTGGCCTGGACCAAACCTGAAGTTTGCACACTGTTGTATTGTAATTGTTTCCCCATAAACACACAAATTTTCACAATATAATCATTTTCACCTACAATTTCTGTCTCAAACCTTTTATTCACATAAATCATATCATTTTACAGTTGTTACGATTCGAACAACTAGACCGGGTCATAACACCCTAACAAATGGGTGGGTCAATTGGCTACCAAACACATTGGGAAGGCTTCTTTTTGCACAGTAAAGTGACATTTGTAAATGTAACTCTGTATTTTAGTGCTTGACAAAGGTTTGACAAAATAATCTCATGCCCAATGTGATTCTATCAGCTAATTATGAATAACAGTTAATGACAATCCCTTAGTGCCAGCTAAGGGATTAGAGATCATGGATATTCAGCCTAGGTTTTGCCCTTGCTCTTCCTGCACTAAAAAATTTTTTGAGCAACATTATTTTTATACATTACAATAATTTTCTCACACATTTGTGTACAAACTGATGATCATCTGCAAATATTTGCTTCTGTAAGATTCAGACTTTTGTGGATACTGTCTTGTTCACTGTTCATAAATTGTGTAATAAAATTATATTCTAAGTAAATGTAAGAACCACTGTGTTGTTTTTTGTTGATTTGCTCGTTTGCTTCAGATTTTTTTCCATTCTGTCACTTTTTCTGATTTGAGGTTGTATTTGGTCTCAGCCAGTGCTCATTTTTCTTTTTGAGAAACTGACCTATGCATAACTTTATCAGAAGAGTAAACATTTATTTACAAATACAAACTTCAGAATAAAAACACTTCACATTGCAGAAGAGCACATTTCCTGTGAAGCTCAGTATTTACAGTCAAGTATCTTAGCGAGCTAATCAATACTTTATTAAATTAACTCAGGTGAGCTGCAATTGAGCAAACTCAAACAGAGATCAGCAATCTGGACTCTTCTCACTTACACATCAAGATCTTTACTGACCAACAGCACTTTCTTACTAGTGATCATTGACTTTATGTTTATTCTTCTAACCCAAACATCTTCCAATGTGGTTTTGGATTTGGAATGCACCTGGTCCAACGGATCTTACAATGAATTACTAGCTTTAGTAGTGTGTCTAAGAAGTGAAAAAAACAAAGTGTGCTGAACAAGACAAGATCTGTAGATCCCTTATCATCCCTATCTTTACTGACCAGCATCACACTGTCACTACTGTCCACTGACTCTATCTTCAGTAGCACCATCAGTGTGTGTGTGTAATCTGGTTTTAGCAGAGTGAATTCAAGGTTAAAACCAGAAACACACACACACACACACAAACACAACAGTATAGCTGTTCTTGTGTGTCTGAGAGAGAGAGAGACTGAGCAGAGTGGACAGTGAACTCGTGCTGTAGTGTTTCCGTTTGAAGGTTAAAAGCTGAGACAGTGACCGGAAGCTGCAGCGCGTTAAAGACGCGAGAAGTGACGGAAATGACACTCTCAACAACAAAATGACCGCAGCGCTGCTGCAGATCCAAAAAAACCCACCCAAACCAAAATCATAACAATCGTAAAAGCCGCACCTCGTCGTCACATACCTTCACCAGTAATACGGAAACACTGTTTAGGTATTTATTTATTTATTCCTTATTTGTTTACTGAAACACAAGCTGACGTTTCATTATTTAAAGCTCCAACACATAAACACAAATATCACACAATCATTATAGTGTTCACAGTTACAGACAAAAAATAAAGCGTGTTTCTCATTTTCAAATCCTCTCACAGAATTTGTTCGGTCCACCTTAAATGCTGCTGCAGTGACATTACTGTGCCTCCGGCGCCAGACTGTGTGTGCTGCATCATTTAAGGTGGAATGGCACATTCCAATCAGAATGTAGAGAAATCCGCCGTTATGCCTTCACCAAGAACTCAATCAACTAATCGCTTTAATACGAATGTAAAATGTGCCCGTTTACAGCTCCAGTACACCACAGACTGTATATAAACCCGGCAGCTTTTACTGAATCTGTATTTACTGTTTTCAGGATCAGAGTCTTTCAAGCGCTGCAGCTCACTGAAACAGCTCAACATTCAAACCTTTCGTCATTCATTTGTTCATTTATGATGCTCAAACACTCAACATCTCCACATTAACACACCACATCGGTACATTATTCACTTATTAACTGTTTAATTCATTAAATAATTTTTATCTTACCCGGGCCGCCATGTCTGCGTGTGTTTAAGCTCCGCACTGGAGAAACGATTCAGCACCGCGGACAGCAGCACCTCAACTGCGCCACCTGCGGCTATACACTGTAATAACACTGACAGAATGACACTGACAGTCACACAGTGCCGCCTGCGGCCAAATATTGTAACTACACTCACAGTAACAGTGCCGTCTGCGGGTAAAGACTTTAAATACTCGGACAGTCACACAGCTCCACCTGCAGCCTACCGCTGGAATACACTGATAGAATTACACTGACTTTCATGCGGCCAAACAGTGAAATACACGTATATAAATAGTTTCACAGCGCCTCCTGTGGCCAATTGCTGTAATTACACTGATAGTGACACAGCGCCACCTGTAGCCAAACACTGTACTTAGAGGGAAATAGACAGCGTTTCCTTAGGCAGAGGTCACCAACGCTGTGCCCGCGGGCGACCTTGCGCCCCCAGGACCCCTTTATGGCGCCCGCAAAGCATGCTCCAAAAATAGCACAGCTCATATTGCAACTCAATATAAATATATACATATATTTTAATTAATGCTCACATAAATTCAAGTAGAAATATTTCATATCAAAATCGCCTCAAATGTTAGTTTGCGCGCGACCGCCCCACCTCTTCCCTGATTCGTTGACCAAGGGAAATGTTGATGAGGAGTTAGCCTGCTTGTGCTTTTGCCCCAAAAATCATGGCAGAAAAGCAAAAAAGGACATACTGTTTTAACGATGGTTGGGAAGTGGAGTTATTTTTTACGTCCTTTAAAGAGAAATGTCTGTGCCTTATTTGCGGGATGATTGTTGCAGTACAAAAGCGGCACAATGTGGAGAGGCACTTCAAAACCTGCCACGGAAACTTCGATGGCTTAGGCAGGGGTGGCCAACCCTGGTCCTGGAGAGCCGCATTCCTCCCCAGTTTGGTGATCTCCCTGATCAAACACACCTGATTCAACTCAGCAGGCAATTAGCAGGTTTAATTGTAGTGTCAGAGCAGTGACTTCACCAAACTGTGCAGGAATGCGGCTCTCCAGGAGCAGGGTTGGCCACCCCTGGCTTAGAGTGATGACCTCCATCCATTACCTTTGGGATGAATTTGTGACCATCCAACAGCAGTATCTGTCTTCACTAATACTCATGTAGCTGAATGCAACGAAATCCAAAATGTATTGTAAAGTCAGAAGAACAGAGGTTACCTCAACAAATTACTTTTAATTACTACTTTGCATGTAGATGCAGGGGTTATAAATAAATTCATATAAATGAATACACACAATAATAATATCTAATTAACATAGAACAGAAATAAATTAATAAGAAAAAATATATAGTAATACGTAAATACATGTAGAAATACATAAATTGTATATCTAAATAAATGTAATGCAGAAACAGAATAAATGTAGAAATTCCCAATATAAATTTCAAGTATGACCTTTTTCTTGACAAAATGCATTTATTAATTTGTCTATAAAATTATGTCAATTATTTATTCATTCACTTATATGTGTATTTATTTATTTATACTTATTTTTCATCCTCCATACATTAGTACCACTGAGGAAAAATAAATGCTGGGTCTGCAGGTGGACAGATCTTTTTATTCCACTGTGCAGTGAGCTATGGTCAATCTGAACAGCAGTGTCTGATACTGTATGAGTGCCTACGTTTTCAACTACAGTACCACATGTACCAAAATTGGGATGTTTGGGCAGAGTTCAAATACTGCAGCTGACAGATGTGTAATAAAAATAATTTTGTTATTCACCCGTTGAGAATAAAGACCAAAGACAACGAAACAAGCAAATATTAACGGCTCTTTGTGACCAACACACACTCAATAGGCGTTCTCTTGGTGACTTTATTATGTTATAAAAAAGTGTGACAGCATGGCAGGCGCTTGGCAACGTTATTTACAAACAGAGCAGGGAGGCAGTCCGGTCATTTCCCTCCTCTTCTGCCTCGCCAAAGCAGAATGTCCCAGAATGCCGTGCTTCAGAGAGGAGGAGGGGCCTCTGGACTCAAACAGGCCTGTAGTAACATCAGGGGGTGGGGGGGGTCCATAGCCAAAAAGACTGGCCTTCAGGTTGGCAAACGTGTTGATTTATGAATATATACATTTCATATAGAATTATAATGCATGTGAATGTTTTATTATCTCAATATTCCCTGATGGCCCATTGGAGGCAGTCAAGATACAAATAACTGTGCGCAGAAAAATAAAGAGGGGAAAGAAAATTTTGATCCTGTAGTAGCTGAAATTTGTCCACTGAAGTGGAATGTTCAAAATGTCCAGGTGAAAAGCAGTTGCTCCAGCAGGATCAGGTGGGATTTGGGTCCTCGAAATCTCAGCCTGGCGCCCCCTGCAATGAATCTCCTGCCAGACCCACCCCCGTCAGCTGCTGGAACCAACTTTCAACCTGAGAACCACATCAGAGAACAAAAAAAATCAAGACAAGGATGTGACAAACAAGAACAGTTCGTCACTTTAAATGTATTTTTGTCAGAGCCACTAGGGGCAGTGCAGAGTGAAGAACCTTTTAATTCTTCAGCAGAGAAAGAAAAAAAATATATTAAAAAAAGGTGTGTGTGATGTAGAACCTAAAGTTTTTTTCTTTAATTAAAAACAAAAAAACAAAACAAAAAACATTTTAATGAGAACCTTCACTGATGGCTCACACTTAATCCAAGCATTCTCGTTTATTACAGTTTTATTACCTATGTGAGTTTCTTGGCTTTGTTGTAGAGAGAGTCCACCACTCTGCTCATGTTCTGAATCGTCTCCAGTGCCGCTTCATATGTTTTATCGACAGGTGGCTCATCAAATACAATCAAAACTCCTTCCCCTTGGTCAAGGATCCCTGCAGGACAAAAACAAGCACATAAAGATCAACCACCCATTTTCACTGTTCTGTTTAGTTTTAATTTACGCTAAAACCTTTTTTCACATTCAAAAGCCCAATGTATCAATACATATCAAATTATCTGCTAGGTCAACTTAGCATTCATGTTCACTTGATTTTTATCAGTTTAGTTTAGATGTGTTTGTTTCATTTATTTTTAACTCCTCAGTAAACAGACTTGACCACATCAGGAACTGGTGTGCAGGTTCATTTGTGACCGAAGATTTATAGTCAGATATGAGAAATCATCTGTAATCAATAAGGACTTACCATGAAATTTCTTATCTAGAATCATCTGTGAAAGTTTCCTCTCAACATCTCCCTAAAAAACAGACGGTTTTCTGAATTATATGAAAGTAACAGACTACAGACAGACGAGTTCACAGTTTCACTGCAATGTAATGTTTAAGAAAACATTCCAAGAAGCCTAAAATCTTCCTGTCCTGAAATGTTCCTCACCTTCGAGAGTTTTATGAGATCAGAAATGTGTTCAATCTGCAAGCAAACAAACACCAATTAACCTCAAGTGCAAAGCATGCATTACTGTAATATTTGTGTTAATTTGAATACTGAAATATTTTTGGTGTAAAATAAGAATTTCTGAAAGTAAACAGACTCGGAATATAAAGCTTTTATTTTGTGTTTATATTTACTGTATTTAAAAAAAATATGAATATTAAAAAAAGTGTTAGTTGTCTTGATGCATAAAAAATGTTCTAAAGGAGGATAATTGTTGTTACTGAGCTATAGTCCTTATAGTGACAAATGTTTAGGTCAGAGCTGACCTGCACTCTGGAGAAGGGCTCAATGACCCGGATGAGGTTCTGCTCCAGCAGATTATCATAGAGTTTGGCCAAATGTGTACTGATGATCGGATCATCCCTCAGCTCGGCTCTGTAGTCTGTTAAAGCCTGAAAAATACAGACATCATTACACCAATTACAGAAGATCTTAAAATAGTAAAAAGTCAAAAGACTAACTAGAGAGGCACAAAGCATTAATTTTTAATGGTCAATTCCGAGTCAAATTTGTTTACAGCAGATTTCTAGAAGGCTTTTAATACTATGGGCTAAATGAACACACTAGCACAAATCTAGAACTCCCCCCACAAGTAATGTTATTTACTCTTTAATGGCAAAACCAGCCTTTAAAAGTCTTAATTTAACATTGAGTGTTTTGAGAAAAAAGTAATAAAAGTGTGGTACTGAAATTAAGACACAGCTGGTTATTTAGCACAGTGAGTCATACATTATACTGAATTATATTACAACACCTGAGCACATTTACCCGCTCATGTTATTTATGTCAGAGAATTGACAGAAAAAAAGATAAATAAATAATGAATGGGCTGACTCAGCTAAAATCTGTGGAAACTTAATGTGCATCTCCAGCTTTACCTTTACCTCTTTTAATGAAAAGATGTTTGTAAGATGTAATTAAATCTTTACATAGTCAGTGAAAACCAACCTTTTCAAAATCTGCAAGTGACCGGTTCTTACTGGCCTGAGCCACACATTTCAGTGCGTCTGTCTGAAACAGAAAGAACAGTAAAACTTCACTAGCTACAGATAAACTACACAAATAAGCTTGTTTTAGAATGTCACTGTCACACAAGCAGCTTCAGACTCTCAGATGTTTCTACATCCTCTTAATTATTTTGATGAGTGACCAATAGGAATGAATGGCCAATGTGCCGAATGACTGGGTAAACCAGCCAATCCGAAACGATCACACTGCATCTTATAGCACAGGCTCACTGACCTGTCTGCCGGCATATCTGAGGGCAAGTTTCCCGCTGATCAGAGCCTGAACGTCCTCTGGCCTGCAGAGAGATTATAGCTTCAGCTTCATGTCAGACAAATTTTACTTTTATTTTAGAGTAAAACCTTATCTACTGCTTGTACTGCATTTGTGTAACATGATGGAAAGCAAAATCTTAATTAAACTAAAGTTCCTTCAACAGTAAGACATTCACATTCTGATTGGAAGCACATCACACAACAGCATTAACACTGCAATTACACACTAAGCACAATGTAACCATACAACATTAAAGTGTGACTTAAGCATAAAGCATGATTTAATACAACGGTGTCAAATCTGGAATTATACATTAAGCATAATTTTACACTACAAAACAGGACTTGTACATTAAACATAATTCTACACTAGTGTTAATAGTGGGACTCACACATTAAGCAGATTTTACATTACAGCAATAAAACAAAACTAAGCATGATTTTATACTACAGCATTAAAATGAGACTTGGGTACTATACACAATATTACACCGGTGTTAAAAAGGGAACTATGCATTTAAGTATGATTTTACATTATGGTGTTAAAGTGACTTGTGCATTAAGGATGTATGGCAATACAGAATTAAAGCACAACTTGCACATTAAGTGTGGATATAAACTACAACGTCACAGCATGACTTGCATATTTGTGACCCCGCCAGGGAAAACCAGGCCAAAGTCACTGGGCAACTTATTGAGGTATCGTGTCAATATCGTGTCACTCACATTAGCGACAAAATGAAATTGTGGTATTACATTTTAGTATGAATTTACGTATCAAGGGAAAAATTGTGGCCACATTATAACACATATCATGGGTTCAGAGTAAAATTACGACATCATATTTTAGTAC
>BRDA01013174.1:0-13341 GCA_036984385.1 Crenuchus spilurus | reverse complement strand
AATATTAGATGTTGGCATCTCCACATCATTGCATTCAGTTTTTATTCACAATTTGTTTAGTGTCCCAACTTTTTTGGAATCCGGTTTGTACTGTGGAACCTCGGTTTTCATCATTAATCCATTCTAAAGTGCCTAATGATAACCAAAACAAACTGAAGCAATATTTCCCCTAAGAAATAATATAAATCCAATTAATCCATTCCAGATACTCCATAATATGAACAAAAAATTTATTTTATATAGAATAACTAGTTTTACAAATAGAACATGAGAAAAATACAAAAGAGTAATGAAATAGATACAGTATACGCTCCACTTTAGAGAGTGCTGGTGTTTTGAGCATCATCAACGAGAAACAAAGGCAGAATGAATGACAAATGCATGGGTGGATGCTTTGTTTTTATGAAATTAGTGGCAAGTCACATGTGGACGCAACAAAAACCTGCCAGATGAACAAAATTTACCCGAAAAAAGTCAATTATAACCAAATTGTACAATAACCTGGGCAAATGATAACCGAGGTTCTACTGTATATATAACTCACCAAGCTGCAGGGCCTCCTGATACCGCTTAGTGTCAAAATACAGTGAAACCAAACGGGCCTAAAACACACACAAACTAGTTTAGAGTTTACCAGTATAAGAAATCAGAAAAATTAATCATAAAGAGAAGCAATGGGGTGAATGTGTCTGTACCTCCAGGGCCTGTCTGAGGAATGTCCTTTTTTCAGATTTCGCCCACTCAATACACTCAAGGCAGAGTTCGACCTCCTGACCTGTCGCTGCCTCCATATCTAGAAACATATCAAGTAGAGAGCGAACCAGCCTCGCCGCTTTTGCCTTACTGATGGAGTTCAGGAACGGACGAACATACTTCAGCAGTCCTCCCAACTCTGTGTGCACAGGCAAAGAAAGAGGGAGAGAGAGTTAGACTTGGGGAAAGTTCAGACAGATCAGCTGTCCATCAATCTGATCTCTATGAAGAGTGAGGGTCCAGCCTTAAACTCAACATGACTATTTCCTGCTCATGTTTTACACCATTTGTGGTGGTGCCATGTTCAAAATCATTCACTTTAAAAAATTTTATTTCTCATTAAGAATTGAGCTTCATAGCCTGTGGATGGATTTCCTTTACTTGAAAAAGCTGAAAATGAGTCTAATCTGCAGCGCAGTTTTCAAGAACAGTTTTAATTGGTGGTTAATTGGTTTCTTAACAGGTTAAGAAAAATTATTTAATTCACCATTATTATGTCATTTTTTCTGAATACGGATGGTATGCATATGAAGTCACAGTTGGCGGGGGTCACTGTGGCATTGCCCACTGAGTGGCAGCATTAGGCCTTAGTTTAAAAGTTGTGAAAACACAAAACATCTAAAATGGGAACCAGCATGCATGATTGTGCAGAGATTCATTAAGATGTGAGCTGTCTTCAAAACCTGCCACAAAGCTTGAGAAAGCGCAAAAAACAAAGGGAAAAACAGAGGCAAATGGACCACTGCTCAAAAGCTCTTACAGTAACAGTCACTAATTGAACAGTGTAAATCTACTACAGTAACAGTCACTAATTGAACGGTGTAAAGCTCTTACAGTAACTGTCACTAATTGAATGGTGTAAATCTACTACAGTAACAGTCACTAATTGAACGGTGTAAATCTACTACAGTAACAGTCACTAATTCAATGGTGTAAAGCTCTTACAGTAACTATCACTAACTAGCCAGTAATTTCACATTGTAAAACATAGTTAGGGTCAGCAGCTTACCTGCGGCCTGTCCGGTTTTGGCCAGCAGTCCCCCAAGTTCAAGGATGCTCTGCTCTTTCACCCGCACGGCCTCCTCATCACTGTCCTGCACATCACGCTTCACTATGGGACACACACAACTTCAGTTACAAAAAAAATGAGTAACTGATGGGTAGCATGTGTGCTGGACACATTACATACAGTAAAAATGAACATTTTCACATCGATTCAGAAATATTATTTCGGATGAAATAACATTAACCACTGCTAGCATTGCCTTTTCCATGTTATTAGCCACACTTCAGATGTTAAAAGAGCAGAAGACAGGAGACAGGATTTAGAGAGGGGCAGAGCCTTTTCTGCAACCAATTTCACCAAAATCCGACACCAAAAGTTTAAGAGGTTGCCCAAAAATTAAGAAAAAAAAATAAAGAAAATTATGAAGTCCAAAACTGCCTGTCAATTATAGAAATATAGAATAAGATTATAACTCCATGTGCTGCTTTGATTTTTTTGTAAGAATTAGAAACAATAAATTAGATACAATAAAAACTTTAGAGTATTTGAAAGTAAAAAGTTTCCATTCATTAATCTGTCAACAGTTTACTAACTTTTACAAATAGTTTACTAAAATCCTGAATTTTGTAAATCAACACAATCTTTAAAAAAGTACATTCATTTTCAAGCATTTCATTCATTTGCTGTTACTTTGCTTACACACTAACATCTAACACACCTGATTAATTAGCTCATTATTTGGCCATTTAATCGCCCATTTAATGAGCTCATTACTGTGTTTTAATGACAGACGCTTCACTATGTATAACACACCTACTTGTACCGAGTGACTCTCACATTAGTTTACTTAAACATAATTAAGACTGGATTCTGTCTAACCAACGCTACACAGAAGACATGACACAGAGTAGTTGTGTCATCTGCTAAAGCTGTACTTTGTCGGTTTTGTAGTTAGTTTATGATTCAGCTGTAGTTAAATGTTAGTAAAATCCTGCTTTAGCTCAGACTCTCTAAAGCCTGCTAAACTAACAGTTTCACTTCCCCCACACAGTGTCTAAGGGACTTAACAAGACAGATTACTTATTAAACACATACAAGTAGTAGAGTAGAGCTTTAAAGGGAGCTGAAGCGGGAATAAAGGAGTAGGCTGTCAAATAAAGTACAGTTAGCACGTTAGCAGTTAGCTATAGCCGGTGAGTCAGCAGCAGTAGCCGGGTTAGCCACAGTATGCTAACGATTTAGCCTCATTATGAATAAGTTCCTGACAATGGTGAAAGCACACTATGCTTCTAAAGTGGATGAAATGGTTTAAAAGTTACCGATAGCATGTAAAATGTCGATGCTGGCGTTTCTGTCTGTGCTGAGGAGAGATTGAGCTCTCTGGAACTCTACCGCTGCGGCCGCCATCTTACACACACTCCGCCTGCAGCGCCAACATAGTGCAAAACACACCTTCTTTCAGACAAAACACACCTGCTTTCATATGGGTCCTGCTCACCTCCTCTCTGATTGGATGAGATTTCCTACTCTGAACTGTTCAAGGAGGGGTTTATGTTATAGAATCATGCCCTGCTGCGTTGCGATTGGCTAGTTTGTTCATACGTCACCCTTAATCTGATGACAATGAACATGCTTGTGACGTATAGACTAGCTAACCAATCACAGTGCACGAGGGGCGTTCTCGGAAAACCGGTGTGAAATAAAATTATAGTAGTTACTTATAGTGACACATAAAGCAATTAGAATATTTTGAAAAAAAAAATGTTGTTCATAGTTTAATTAAAAAAGGTACACTGCCATATTGTCTATTCATTTTATTCTATTCATTAAGCGACATTTCAAGCCTTTTGTGTTTAACTGTCAATCAGTTGGACTAATACCTCATGAAATCCTGAATCTGAAATTATTAGAATATTTAATTTCGCGTTTGAATAAATTACTATTCAGACAGTATCAACATCAAAACAAAAAGGCTTGAAATATTGCATATATAATTGTAGTATAAATACTACGTAGTATGTAAGTGTACTACAATGTTTATGAGTGACATTTATGAATGATGGATAATGATGGTGGTTATATTTGATGTTTATGGTATTGGATGATGATGATGGTTATGAGTGATGGTCATGATAGTGTTTATGGATGGTGGTGATACTGTTTATAGATTATGGTTATAGATGATGGTGACGATGGTATTTAGAGATGATAGTGATGATAATATTTATGGATGGCAGTCATGATGCTGTTTATGGATGATGATTATGGATGATGATCAGGATGTTGTTAAGAGATGATAGTGATTACAATATTTATGAATGATAGTTATGATGCTGTTTATTGATGACAGTTATGGATGAAGGTCAGGATGGTGTTTAGAGATGATAGTGATGATACTATTTATGGATGATAATCATGATGCTGTTTATGGGTTATAGTTATGGATGATGGTGAGGATGGTGTTTAGAGATTATAGTGGTGATAATACATGTATTTATGGATGATAGTCATGATGATGCGTATAGTTTATGGTTAAGGATGATGGTTGTGATGGTGTTTATGAATGATAGTGATTATAATATTTATGAATGATGCTAATGATGGTTTTATAAGATAAGATAAGATAAGATAAGATAAGATAAGATAAGCCTTTATTTGTCCCACAATGGGGAAATTTGGATTTTTTAAAAGATAAGAATCTATAAATATCTATCATAAGAATTTATGGTCATGATGACAGTATTTATGGATGATGCTGATGATGGTGTTTATGGATGATAGTGATGATAGTATTTATGGAGGATGCTATCGATGGTGTTTATGAATGATAGTGATTATAATATTTATGGATGATGCTGATTATGGTGTTTATGGGTGATAGTGATGATAGTATTTATTGATGATTCTGTTGATGGTGTTTATGAATGATAGTGATTATAATATTTATGGATATGCTGATGATGGTGTTTATGGGTGATAGTGATGATAGTATTTATGGATGATGCTGATGATGGTGTTTATGAATGATAGTGATTATAATATTTATGGATGATGCTGATGATGGTGTTTATGGGTGATAGTGATGATAGTATTTATAGATGATGCTGATGATGGTTTTATGGTCATGATGATAGTATTTATGAATGATGCTGATGATTGTTTTATGGTCATGATGATAGTATTTATGGATGATGCTGATGACGGTTTTATGGTAGTGATGGTGTTTATGGGTGATAGTGATGATAGTATTTATGGATGATGCTAATGATGGTGTTTATGAATGATAGTGATTATAATATTTATGAATGATGCTGATGATGGTTTTATGGTCATGATGATAGTATTTATGGATGATGCTGATGATGGTGTTCATGGATAATAGTGTTGATAGTATTGATGGATGATGCTGATGATGGTAATTATGGATGATAGTGATTATAATATTGATGGATGATGCTGATGATGGTTTTATGGTCATGATGATAGTATTTATGGATGATGCTGTTGATGGTGTTCATGGATGATAGTGATGATAGTATTGATGGATGACGCTGATGATGATATTTATGGATGATAGTGATGATAGTATTTATGGATGATGCTGAAAATGGTGTTTATGGGTGATAGTGATGACAGTATTTATGGATGATGCTGAAAATGGTGTTTTTGGGTGATAGTGATGACAGTATTTATGGATGATACTGATGATGGTGTTTATGGATGATAGTGATGATAGTATTTATGGATGATGCTGATGATGGTGTTTATGGATGATAGTGATGACAGTATTTATGGATGATGCTGATGATGGTGTTTATAGATGATAGTGTAATAGAATTTATGGATGATGCTGATTATTACAATCATACACAGGATAAGATTATAATATTTATGAATGATGCTGATGATGGTTTTATGGTCATGATGATAGTATTTATGGATGATGGGCTGAATTGAGCCCACAACACCTCCAGAAGGCTCAACAGTGAAGTCTGGCATCCCAGACCCACCCCCCTCCAAGCTAGCTCTACAGACCTTCCTTACCCTTAACAAATGTAAATCCACACTGGTCTCTCTGGTGATTAAGGCTGTATCTAGCCCCACTGGCACCGTTAATGCATGCTCAGTGCCACCAGTTCCATGTGATCTTTACGTGCTACATCAGCAACCACCAAAACAGCTCCTCTACCATGCATTTCCCCAACTAATCTGTGTTCTCATCATCCACAACCACTGACTAGACCTTTCAGCTGTTTCTGATAACTCCTTCACAGTTGCCCTTAGTTTCCGGCCCCTGATGCCGAACTGCAAAAGCAGGGTTGTAGTAGACTTGGCTACAAATCCCCTAACACCTATCTCCACTGGTCTTACATCTGCCTGCCACCCACATTCCCTCACCTCAGCCGCCAAGTCTGCATACTTCAGCTTCTTCCTTTCAAATGCTTCGTCAACTGCATCCTCGAATAGAATTGTTAACTCTATGAAATAAACTATCCGTTTACTTTCAGTGTACAGCACCATATCTGGCCTCAGTGTAGTTAACGCAATGCACTCTGGGACCTACAGTTTTTTACCTACATCCACCAGCAATTTCCAATCTCGCGCTTCGCCCCATCTACCAGTATTTATAGCCTGTGCCTGCTCTCGAATATGTTCCCTCTCACGGACAAACCTAATCGCTTTATTACTACAACCACTCGTCAATGCATTCACATCCAAGCGTTTACTGTCCAACAAACATGCTAACACCCTTAGCACCTGATTATGCCTCCATGTATACCTCCCCTGCGACAACTAACCTTACAAGCTGATAGAATATGCCTCAGCGTGCCAACCCCTGTACATAATCTACAACTAGGGTCTTCACCTACCCACTGTCCAAGGTTTATCGATGATAGTAAGGATAGCATTTATAGATGATGCTGATGATGGTCTTTATGGGTTATAGTGTTGATAGTATTTATGGATGATGCTGATGATGGTTTTATGGTAGTGATGGAGTTTATGTGTGATAGTGATGATAGTATTTATGGATGATGCTGATGATGGTGTTTATGGATGATAGTGATTATAATATTTATGGATGATGCTGATGATGGTTTTATGGTCATGATGACAGTATTTGTGGATTATGCTATTGATGGTGTTCATTGATGATAGTGATGAGAGCATTTATGGATGATGAGAATGATGATGATGGTGGTGGTGGTGTTTATTGGTGATAGTGATGATAGTATTTATGGATGATGCTGATGATGGTGTTTATGGGTGATAGTGATGATAGTATTTATGGATGATGCTGATGATGGTTTTATGGTCATGATGACAGTATTTATGGATGATGCTGTTGATAGTGTTCATGGATGATAGTGATGATAGTATTTATGGATGATGCTGATGATGGTGTTTATGGGTGTTAGTGATGATAGTATTTATGGATGATGCTGATTATGATGTTTATGGATGATAGTGATGATAGTATTTATGGATGATGCTGATGATGGTGTTTATGGGTGACAGTGATGAAAGTATTTATGGATGATGCTGATGATGGTGTTTATGGATGATAGTGATGATAATATTTATGGATGATATCGAGGACAGTTTTATACTATTGACAGTGTTTATGGATGATAATAATATTATTTATGGATGACGGTGTTTATGGATGATGATAATTATATTTATTATGGATAATATTGATGATAGTATGTATAGATGAGAGATGATGGTGTTTATAGTATTGTGGTGGTGATGGTATTTATGGATGATGGTGTTAATGGATGATGATAATGATGGTTATTATGGGTAATAGTGTGTGTGTTTATAGATGATAATGTATGGTGATTATAAATTTCAGGGTTTTCTCTCATTTCGTTACATATGTGTGTGGGGAGATCAGAGCTCACTGCAGCAGCATAAACACACACACAAACACACACACACAGCTGCAGTGTCCTCGGTGCTGTGGCTATGTGAGCTGCTGTCTGCTCTCCATCTTACAGCGGATTTTCGGCGGTTGTGTTTGTTTTTGTTTTTACTTCATTTTGTCTTTAAAATCCGGAGGCTTTAATATCGCCACGACAAAACACCGACAGCTCAAGACTACAGACAGACAGAGAACAGAAATATGTACTGACTGTACTGGCTGTAAAGGATGTGAGATGGTGAAGCTGTCGCTGAATGAAGCTCGTATCTTCTGCAGGAAACGGAGCTTCGGGCTCGTTTTAATCTTCAGAGAGAAAACCGTAAATTCAGCACCGCGGAGAGCGACCAGCCTTCAGCTAAAAACACCAAAACACATCAGATATCCCTGAGATAATGGAATAACGTTTAATTACAGCGACACCGTGCCCACATCCGTCTGATCGGTGAGTCAATCTGGTCTGTTTACTTAATTAAACCCAACACGCTTTATCCTTTCTGGTCGGGTCGTTTAGGGGAGGAATCTTTAAATATATATATTTTTTTCTAATTTGTCTGAGCGTGCTGGTGTCTGTGTTTGTGCTCTTTGGGCTCCATGTTGTTTTTCTGAAATAGCTGAACATGAATAACCAGACAATAATATTTATTCAGAGAAATAACGTTGATATACTAAAGCTCTTCTGTTCTTGTTTACTCGGCTTGCTATCCGGATACAAATCATAACAATAAATAGTAAAGGGGTGAAAATGTGTGTATTGGGCTTTTTCAGCTGATCTAAGATGGATGCTGTGCTCTGCTTTTCCAGCTCAGCTCGCCCTCCGTAGTTTATTTGAACATAAACATTTCATTCATAAAATAAATAATAGACGAGGCATTAATGCTCATATTAATCATTAAATGTTGGATGATCAGAGTGGCATTTCAGCACTAAAGATCAGAACCACGTGCCTTCAGTAGCTGTTATTCAAATGACATGTAATACTGTTTTGTTTTAAGCGATACATGACATACAGCGTCATAGACGTCATAATCGACGTTCTTAATTGAAGTGTCATGACGTTCTTAATTGAAGTGTAATGACATTCTTAATTGGAAGTGTTAGAACATTGTTACTTGAAGTGCTCTGATATTGTTAATTGAAGTGTCATGACATTTTTGCTTCTGTTTCAGGTGCTGATTTCATTCAGGTGTGTTTTTTTTACCTGGTCTAAACACCGCTCCCAAGAGGCATTATGGGTACTGTCCTATCCTCACCAGGTTACCGTAAACCTGGACTCTTTGATGAAATTCCGCCGATAGTAGGTCACTATACGGCCGTCCAAAACAGCAAAAATGCCAAAGATAAGAGCCTAAAGCGCCAATCTCTGATCAGCGTATTGCCATGGAAGCGAATCGTAGCTGTTTCAGCAAAGAGGAAAGGTTCGAAGAAACTGTCATCTGGCGACAGTCAAGATGAGGCCAGTGTCGGGAATATAAACACCCAAAACTTGAAAAAGTCCCAGTCATGTGCCAACCTGTCCACTTTCACCCAAGAAACAGCAGTCACCTCAATTCCTGCATCCAAAACTACCACCAGCGTCGTCACCACAGGCACCAAGAGGCCGTCCATTGGTGGTTGCACGGGTCAAGCTAATGCTAATGCAGGCACTCCCAAGCGAGTGATTGTCCAGGCATCTACTAGTGAGCTGCTGCGAAGCCTGGGTGAGTTTCTCTGCCGCCGCTGTTTCCGGCTGAAGCGCTTGACCCCTGCTGACCCTGTGCTGTGGCTGCGCAGTGTGGACCGGTCACTTCTGCTGCAGGGCTGGCAGGATCAAGGTTTCATCACTCCTGCTAATGTTGTCTTCCTTTACATGCTGTGCCGGGACGTGATTTCAGCAGAGCTGCAGAGTGAGCGAGAGCTGCAAGCTGTCCTGCTCACCTGCCTGTACCTGAGCTACTCCTACATGGGCAATGAGATCTCCTACCCACTGAAGCCATTCCTGGTGGAGACCGAGAAGGAGGCATTCTGGGATCGCTGTCTCGACATCATTGAGCGCATGAGTGCTAAAATGCTACAGTTAAACTCCGACCCACATTACTTCACTCAGGTGTTTGCTGACCTGAAGAACGAGAGCCAGAAACAGGAGCAGAGTCCACTACTGATTGGTCTTGACCGGTGAAGGACACAGCCAGGAGGACAGTTTAACAGAGTTTATACACTGTTTTAATTCAATGACTAAAGTGATACACGGCCCCAAAATTGTATTTATTTCCTCCTTTACCTCAAATGTAGCCAAGATATGTTGACCCCAAGATTGCTTATTCAGTTTTACACTGGAGCTATGAGCCTAATGTAGCTAACAAGCAAATGTAAGCTTTTACTCAATTAGCATACCCCATGCTAACTGGGACAGTACTGCAGAGTTGACTGTCATATTAACATTACCTAAACTAACCTGCTAACACTGCCACACAGCATATGTAATAGTTTATTAGATAGATCAGACAAATACTAAAAAAAGTTCATTTTTTAATGATATCACATCTCTGTCATGTTTGCATGTTATTAGCATTTAGCATGCTAACATTTACTGACCACACTGAAGAGGCATCACACCTATATTACACAAAAATATTCACAGTACAATAGAAGGAGTGGACAGCAAGGAGCAGAGCAAACAGTGAACACATTTACCCTTGACTAAATTAGCCTCAGATAGCTAATTAAATAGCTTTACAAACTTTACAATGTGATGCATTGAACGGTTTCAACATAATGTATGTACAGTTTCTTCTTGAAGGGTTTTTCTGAGCCAAGGCAAGGCTCAATTCCTGTTCACATCTCTGTGAGAATCTGTCTATTTTACCAACCTTTTATACTTCTCACAGTACAGCAAGCTTGTGGTCATTTTTGAGATCACTACACTGTTGTGAATATTTTGAGCCAAGATCAAAATGATTTCTGGGTATGTTCTGCTGCTGAAACCTACACTTGTGTTCTCTCATTCCCTCTCCAAGGGCTCATTTATCACACTTTACCTCCACACCTGCCAATATTAGGCTGTGAAATTGAAAGCAATTTTCTGGGTTATCAGCAAATGGGGTCCCCCGGTGTCAAACATCAGAAAACTGGATCCCTGGCCACTTTACTTTCCCTTTCAAAAAACGATGGCTGTTGTGGAAACATATGGGGCTTGAGACCTGAATATCCACCCCTAACAATGTCCCTGGGCACAGCACAATGACAAGCAACACGTCAGGCAGAGCAGTGTGCACATGATCACTTTTGCATGTGGTGAACTTAAACAGAAATTGAGAAATAACCATTAGACTTCCTTCACTATAAAATCAGTAGATTAGTGGGAGAAACTGCCAATCAGAAACACAGCAGGAGAAAGGATTAAAATAAGGAGACTCCCATGAAAACTGGGAGTGTTGTATATATGTACTTCAGTAATGGAACAACCCTTAAGATGGCATTTGGGATTCCGCTGAGGTAAAGTGGGCAAGTGTTCAATTCATATATACTACAAGGCATTATGGGACATGAAAGCAATGCAGTGGTGTCTTGCATCCATGAGTGCATCTCCAAAAATGTGAATTTTGTGAAAAAGGTAAAAATGTTTTATAAATGTTCATAATTTAATTCAAAAAGGTAAACTCATGTATTTTATATTCATTACACTTAAAGTGACATTTAAACCATTTTTTTGTATTAATGTACTGCTTGAATAGTAATTGGCTCAAACTCTAAATGAAATATTTTAATAATTTGAGATTATGGATTTCTGACATTAGGGTGACATAGTCATAGTGATGGTGGCTTGGTGGCATGTTTGCCACTCAGCACTGGGGTCTTTGGTTTGAGTTTCCACCTGGGCAGTTTCCATGTTCTTCTCATGTCTGCATGGGTTTCCTCCATAGTCTCCAGTTTCCTCCCACAGTCCAAAAACATGGAGGTCATTAAGTAGAATTGGAAACTCTACATTGTCCTGATGTGAGTGTGTGTCTGTATGTATGGTCAGTGTGTGTGGTCAGCGATGGATTGGTGCCCCATCCTGACTCTGGTTAAAATAGTGTAACCAGCGCCCAGCAAACCATGAAGGGGTGGGGGGACTCACAATGACCCCTAACTGGATTAAGCAGTTAAGAAGATGGATGGATAGCTATAAGACATACTGATCAACAGGAAAACACAAAAGACGTGACGTTTGAATTAAGTGATGAACAACAATGAATATTTTCATGATATTTGAATTTGAGATGCACTCATGAACACAACAGCAGCAGAAAGAAATATGTTATACAGCTTCAGTGCTTTCAAGGCTGAATTCTGTTCATTTAAAATTCCATCACTTGTTAGCTACATTATCATTAATGCTCCAGTGTAAAAAGCAAATGTTAAGACAACAGATGACAGGTCAACTACAGACCAACAAATCTGAATTTGGGGGAGAGAGATTTGATTTTCCTTGAACTAATGTTTTAAAAGAATGAACTTACTCAGCTAGTGTGTAGCAGTGTAAATAAACTCTGAGCTAATGAACAAAACATTTACCATTGAAACATCCTCAGCTCATGATGGCAGAGCTGGCCAAACTTCTACAGACCTCAGAAAGGATCCCATTAAAACATAAAGATCCCTGAATGAAAGAAACAGATGAAATCTTTATAGACGATGAAGACTGCCGAGTATGTAATTAACTGGAGGACTTTTATTCTGAAATTCTGAACAAAAACACAATCTCTGAAGTGTTCAAATGCTGAACTGTTTTGAACAGTGTGTGTGTTTGTGTGTCTGTATGTGTGTGTGAGAGAGATCTACTGTAAGTGATTAATGATGCATGCTTTGAGAAAATGTCTCATTTTTTAATCATCTCTAAAACTGCTCACAGTTTAGATTTAAAATTTATTAGATCTCAGTTCTATTGGATATGGGCTTTAGTCCACGTTTCTGTGCCATATTGACCTTTGGTCAGGTGTTTACGCTCCCACCTGAACATTCACGGGTTAGTAAACACTGTTAGAAAAGCTTCATATTTTTATATTCCACCAGTCTAAAAGATCTGACTGTAGGTTTATGACTTATTATATCTGTAATATAATCTCTTATTTTCACCATTCTTTAAATTTAAATATGTAAAGAGTGAGATTATAATTGCATATCAGAATCACAGTGTTATAATTACTGTAAAACAGTAATATTATAATACACTTATACTGTATTACTGTAAAACTGAAGTGGTAAACAAGGTAATATTACTGTTTTTACTGTGTTAAACATTGTTGGTGTGAATTTCTCAAATTGAATGAAACTGTTCATGTCACAAATTTATATTTTTGCATTTGTCCTGCTCTGTAGGATTTTGATTGGACACTGGGCACAAAGTATGATTGGATACTCAGTGTGCAATGTCAAAGCTGAGTGGACAGGATTCAAGATTTGTAGGGCAGTGATTGGATCCTAGACAGTGTGGAAGCTCTGTAGGGTTTTGATTGGACACTCAGTGGAGAGTGTGTAAGTTACATAGCTTTTGACTGGACACTGAGTGAATCTCCTACAAGTTCTGTAGTGTGTTGATCGGATACTGGACAGAGTGTGTGAAAGCTCTGTAGTGTGTTGATCAGACACTGAGCAGATAGTGTACAAACTCTGCAGTGTGTTGATTGGACACTGG
>BRDA01013173.1:9430-23363 GCA_036984385.1 Crenuchus spilurus | reverse complement strand
CTGCCGACACATTCACTGCTGCCATTATGTAAACAACTACATCGGATGTTGCCGGTCGCGCATGGAATTGTGGGATTGTGAATAGGGCGAATAGCTAACATGGCTAACAACAGAGGCTATGCTCTATACATGCCTCTAAGTTTAACTATTGTCAAAATAGTTTAGAATTTCTGCTTATTTTTTTACTCAGAAATTAGGTTTAATTAATGGAAACTAGGTTATGGAAACTAGGTCTACTGACCACACAATCCAAAAAATAAGTGAAATTGGTGGTAACAAGTTGGAGTGAAGTTGACTAACAAGGTGAAACAGAATTGGGTGATAATTTTATG
This sequence comes from Crenuchus spilurus, assembly GCA_036984385.1. NCBI lineage: Eukaryota > Metazoa > Chordata > Actinopteri > Characiformes > Crenuchidae > Crenuchus > Crenuchus spilurus. Next base: position 23,031 of record BRDA01013173.1, on the reverse strand, counting down.
CTACATGTTTTAAAACCTCAAAAGTAACCATAGAAAATTAGTAGAACTACTAGAGAACAATGAACTGAAAGAGTTTTTTAAATAATTTATTTTTTTGCATCCATGCATCTGTAAAAATTCCGTCTATGACAACTTTGTATTTAAAAGCCTCAGCTCTAGATTCATACATATTTTGAACTTCATATTGCTTTGAGGTTTAGGGTAGATACAGCACTGCTCAAGCAGTTCAAGAACCCCTCCTCTGACCCACTGCTGTTGTCCCAGTAACCCCCCTCCTTCAGAAATTAAATTTACATCCATGTAGAAGACGTACATATTTATCTGGATTTTCACAGTAAACCATATTGAAGAGCAGAAGTGTACAGTCTGTTGTAAGAGATGCTGTGGAAACACATCTGGGACACATATGCAAACAGTCCTAGTCATGTCCACCCTCCACCTCTAGTTTTTAAGCATCCGGAGGATTAAAAAATTCCACTTTCATTGCTCTTATTATGGAAATTGTTGACAGATGCACATAAGTATTATCTCTTGTCTCTGGAGGTGGCAATTCTAAGGAAAATGGCTTCTGGTAGAGGATGTCCAGCTGTATCTGAATCTGTGAGGTTTTGAAGTTGAGCAAACTCCTACAGCGATCATTGTATATCTGTTATCCACTTCAGTGTCCCCAGGAAGGGAATGCCCCTCACCATGTATTTGTACTAGACTAGGGAGAGACTTCTCTGTATCCATCCATTATCTTCTGTTTAATCCTGATCAGGTTTGCGGTGAGTCTCCTACCACTTCACTGGGCAAAGGGCAGGGCATTACCAACTCCATATCCTCTCATATAAATTTAAAACACTGTCATCCGAAACTACCTTTTTACAAATAAACAAAATATTTGTATTTTATTATACTGACATTTGCTGTTCTAGTTCGAACTTTTCAGTTTGGTCTGAACCAAAATAGCAGGTGTGAAAGGGGCCACGAACCACAGTCCGGACCAAGGGAGCAAAATTTGGTCCGACCAAAAGAGGTGGTCTCGGTCCGGATCTACTGAACCACGGCCCGGTTCGTGTGCAGTGTGAAAACATTTTTCTAGGTTCTAGGTTCGGACTTTTGGACCAAATACAGGAAGTTGATGCAGGTGTTCAACAGTAACAGAAGAAGAAAAATAAGCGGAAAAATAAGTAGCACGTGGAGCAATAAGGAGACGAAATGTTTAATATTATTTTGGTCCGATTAACGTGAAAAGTCAGCTTGAAAAATGCATTAAAAAGCTGAAATGTTCACCTTATTTTCTGAGAGGATGAGAGAGAAAGGATATGACAGGATGACAGAGCAAGCTAAACTAAAGAAACTGAGGCAGCGGTATATAAAATTATATAAAAGCATCAGATGCACATCCTACTACAAACTAATCAGTGTCGAGTGTAGGAAGACATAAGTGATGACGACAGCACGTAGGCGTGTCATAGTAAAAGTCTTTGGTGCACTCACAAAAACGCAGTATGAAAACAAACTTAACCGGACCTAATATATAGAAAGTAACAAAAACACTAGCCTTGGTTCGGACCATGGTCCGGACTTTCAGGTGTGAAAGTACCTTAAGATTATGCTTCAGTTTCAGCTCTCACAGATTCTTGTATATTGCAGATGTCACGCCCTCAGACTCTGTGCAGCCGCTTTGCTGCTTGTGTCTCTGTCATGTGTTTCACGTCCACGCCCCCTGTAACGTCGTTTGATTGTTTCCACCTGCCCCTCGTATGTTTCTAGATTACGGCCCCTATAAGTATTCCCCGTTTGTGTCTGTCTTTGTCATTAATTAAATGTAAATGCTTAAATTCTGTTAGTTTGTTGCTGTCCAGTGAAATAAGCACCCATCGTGTGGATCCTTTGGCTCCTTCCTTCTCCTCAACCCCCAACGCATCATAGCACCATTCCTCTGTCAATGAAATTAGCTTACTTATTAATGTTTCACTTTAGGTATGATATTATTTGACTCATTTATCCATAGTCTTGGAAATCATTCAGGTTCTCTTTAGCAAGATTTACACATTCTTTGTTCTTTGATGTTATATAAAAAATCCTATTTAAATTCCTTACAAAACCTGTGAACAGAGCTGAAAACAGCAATCACAAGCACAATCAATAACGGAAGACTCTGAGGTTTAAGAGAAATTTTGTTCTAAGGAATGGTGTCAGATTCCTTTATTTTTCTCCTGCGTTATGGATTATCTTGGAAAAATTGCACAAATTATGTCTAAAAATGCATATTTTGATACTAATTTGATTAGTTCTCTTTATCCATTTACCTCCCTGAAAGGTTACTGTAAAAGCCAACACTAATTTCTCAGAAAATACAAATTTTTTGCTCTAAGGAAACAGTAAATCATAGCACTGTTTTGGAGACAATGTTTTATTATGACAGGAACCATATATATGCATACAGCTTAGCGACAACTACATTTCTTGTTGGCAGATACTAGCAGAATATAATTTCACAGTTCAGCGTCTACAGAGTCTGTATTAACTAACTCTAACAAGCTCTGAAGCAACAGGTTCTGTAGTAATACCCTTATGGAGACACTGGGAGAAAATAATTTCTTGCATTTCAAGAAATTGCCTTTGAAATGCTTGTTACCAGCTCGAACAGAGTAATTCATGCACAACAGCTTGAAATGATTTTGTGAAATTACACTTGATACACTTCTAGTATGTACAGAACAATCTTCAAATTGTTCTTCTGCCAATTTCTCAGAGTGTACCAATCAAATTTGCCAGTGGGCACTTCTGTAGTGATGTGTGCCCATGGAGAGGGCACATTGCACAACAATGAAATCAATCTGTAAGACAGCTGACATCTTGCCAGCTCAGATCTATGTGGTGTTATGCAATTTTTACAAACATTAAATCTGCAGGGGGTTTGATTATATAACAAAGGCACAGTGGATCCATTCATAGCAGCATGCTCTGCCATTCCCTGTTTTTAATTTAGCACAAAGAGGGGTTTTGCATCCCTAATGACTTTTGTATATACATGATGTTTGTTTACATGGCAAAAAAACAAACACAAAGTATTAGCAAGTACAAGTTATCATATCAAGGTAATAAATCTTTTTTTTTCCTCTGATTGGAAAAAAACTGTTATATGGCTTTTTCATATGTTGCAATCAGTAGTCTCTTTTTATACTGTTTTAGTTTTCAGTGACTTTCCTGTTATTTTGTGGATTGTTTAGTCTTTTTCTTTTTCTTTGTGATTTCTTTCCTATTATGACATTTAACATTCAGCACCACCAACATTCCTGATATTATTTTGATAGATATTTAAATGAATGTAATTTGATTATTAATTAATTATGTCTGTAATAATTTGTTTATGTTCTGTAGTATGTTGAGTTCAAGGAAAAGGTCCCAAAGCAAAAGTTTGGACACCCTGTATAGTCAGTACTTTATAACATCTTATATCTCAGCTTATAAATGATTTATTTGTAGCCAGCAAAGAGTCTTTAAGTTGTTGTTTGGTGGACTTTTAGCCCATTCTCCCTTTCAAAAGGCTTCATGTTTTGTGAGATCAATCAGTTGTCTACAGTGCTCTGCTCTGAATAACTCTAATTCAACCAAGAGTTTCACAGTTTAGTATAATTAACTCATACAAAAACACCACACATGAGTAAATACATCTTTGAAATAGTTTATATATTCAGCTTGTAGTAGAGTGCATCCAAATCATTTAAAATGTGTACGGGTTAAAACACCGTGATCAGACATCTATAATGGACATGTTCTTTTATTTTAAATAGTGTTATAATAATTTATTATAATATGCATAATCATGTCTGTCTTCTACAAAATGCTTCTGTAAATTGTGTATTTTATTTTTTTTTAGAAACCACTACTACCGGTAGTACTACTACTATTATTACTAGTAACAAGTTTTTTTATTATTACTTATAGTATAAAGAAATAAATTTCTGATATTTTTACTGCTACAATCATTAAATGTCAATTAACAGTAAATATACAAATATTTAAACCCTATATCTAAAAAATAGTGTAGAGACAAAATATCAGATGGAGAAATTATGCAATTTTATGGCAATCATTTAGATAATTTTTTCACACAACAAGATTGTTATGGTCACATCACCTTTTCTTTTAACAAAACTCAGTAAGCAGGTGGGAAATGAGACCTTTTGCTATAGTTTTGAAAATGTTTTCCCCACTCTTGACTTGATAAAGGATTTCAGCTGCTCAACATGCTCTTCAAACATTGTGGGATAGCACAAGATGTAATGAAAATATTGTAAGCAGTATTCATTCTGCAGTGAAGCAAGAATCCCCTCCATTCACTTCTGAAATGCAGAAGGTGCCATAATGAGTCCACCCACTAATCTCCCAACTCAACACTCATAATGTGATTTCACTGTTTGGGCTGCCAGATATTCTTCCTTCCAGACAAGCTCATTTGAGTCAAGCAGAACACACACCAAATCTATTGTAATATACTAAATTAAGTGTAATGCAGGGATTTATATCCTAGTCAGACCACTTAAAAAGATGCAATAAAACACATCACACGTGTGTGAATCAACGGTTTATTCAGTATAACTACTACTTAATGTCATGCAAATGTCTCATGTTTACGGTCTCAACCATACGTTTTTAAACAAACAATAGTTTTCTCTGCAGTCTGTTTGATGATACACTTTTAAACAAGTTATACCACTTCTTCTAAACATTATGTACAACTTGGTTTCTCTTGACCAAAAGACAAGAATTACTTATATTTTACAAAGGTGAAGACAGAATGTCATGTGAATAAACCAACATTCTGTATTTCAATACGTACTCTTAACAGAAAAAAAACCTAACCTAAAACCTGTTTACATTCTTTACAGATGTATTTATTTTGTTTTTAAACAGTCTTGAATTTTATATATAATATTTCCAAATGGTCAGTGAAGTTCTTGTTCTCTACAAGATTAAGTTAATGAAGAACACGTGAATCCTTGTTCCCTCAAATGCCCAATAATGATAAAAAAGATGCATGCGTACATCACAAAGGAAATAAATTAAGGTTCAGGAAGTGAGAGTATGGTTCTTTTTAATCAATCATTCCTTACTTTTAGAAGATAAATCTGAATGTGTAGAGTACAACCAGGGCAAACCTGAATGGAGTTAAACAAATACATTCACAAGAATGATCACAAAGGAAGGCACATATGTGCAACTGCATGGTCCACATGCTTTATATTGAAATAGACATCCTAAGCCCACAAACACTTTGTTATTAGCAAAAAGGGTTTAGGGGCCTGAGATGACATGAGCATAGGATACAAACAATACGTGTTTACAAAAATGTCCAGGAGGCAGAAAAAAAAGCACAGTTTGTACTTCAAATGTGGATTATGTCTCCATGCTTAAAAGCTGTGCTTCAGCAAAACATCAGCACTATCAAACAGAGAAATACAATCCAAATCCAGACAAATTAGTTTCCCTGGTGGACAGGCATCATCTTTCTAGATATGGCCATTTCAATATTGTTATCCAAGTTTTCTCAAATCCGTCGTTATTCTGAAAATAAAATGGTGAAAGCCATGATGATACAGCAACAAGCCACATAAGGGCTTTTTCTTTCACCTGAAACAGAAAAACATAAAAACATGAACGTTATATTCCTCATTTAGAACTATTTCAAAAGCAAAAATATATTGTGGCTGCCTGTAGCTCATACAGAATAACTTACCAATTCTTGCACATTTCCAAAATATACCCAGAAATCTGTGGAGGTAAAGAATTTAAACAAAGGAGTGTGAGAAAGTATTTTAATAAAGGCAATAACATTTTACAAAAAGATGTGATTATTTATGCTACTTTGATTAACTGAAATTAAGTAACCAATAATCATACTTTAAATATATGACCATAATGATATTTATCTCTGGAATATACAAGTTTTAAATATATATATATATATATATATATATATATATATATATATATATATATATATATATATATATATATACATACAAAGTTTTGCCTCTTAGTCAATTTGTTACTGTGAATAGTTCACCGACAAGAAGATGAATTGATCGTTAAACATTATTTTAAGCAATGTTGAAAAGTAAGTCATGTATTATTTTAGAATGAAAAAAAAGAGCACCATGCAAAAGAAACCCAAGGGATTTGATCTCTCATAACTTATATCAACGCCTCAGACCTTAATTAGCTTGTTAGCATTATGGCTTGATCACAATCATCAATTGGTTAGGCCAGGTGATCCATATTGCCCACAACCAAGAGAAGGCTATAAGAAGATAACCAGTGGATTTTCAGATCGTCTCTTCACTTTGTAATGTAAATACAAAATGTAATTATCATTTTGTAAATACAGGGGTGGATCAATCATATTTTGGGCTTGTGGAGCAGCCAGTGGCCCAGGATCAATTTAATTACATACTAGCAAAACCTTCTGTAAAAAAACTGAGGATGAAACACTGAACCACAATTGACTACTACAAAAGGCACAAGTGGAAGGTTTTGCCATGATCCTGTTCTTTAGGTCAATGGTATCTTATTTTGACAGAGATAAATGCTGCTCTTTATCAATTACATAAAACCAGATAAAGATATATTGACGGCATAATTCTATTCTTTCCTTGTAGTGGCAGTGCATAAAAAATAGAACAATAAAGGAGTATAAAGAATTGTAATAAATATATTTGTTTACTCTTTAAAGCAATGGGATTTGGGGATTTAGAAACCTCTCTGGTGAGTGTGCAACTGCACCATGTGTTTGAGAGACTTTTAAAATGTGCATTGTGGTGCTGTCCCCTTTCAGAGCAGATGAAACTGTTCAGATTTAACTCCAATTGTTGGCAAGAGTGGTGCAGGGTGTATATGTGGTTTCAATGATGTGGAAGCAAACTGCTCTTTTTCATGTCTAAGAGGTAGAAAGTAGTAATCAGTCCTTCAGCACGTGTCCGGTAGCTATAAGAAATTCACTCAGTTAGCTCGTATAAGTTGAGATAACAAAACAACAGTACCTAAAATTGTCTGATAATAGTAACTACCTATATGACCACCCAAATAAGATTCCTGACTGAGTGGAGTGTTAGCCACCATGTTCGGCAGTAGCTTTTGTGGTTCTGTTTAGCAAGGCAGCAGGTAACCAGAAAAGTGTTGAATGCTCTATTAGAGGAGGTACATGTGACATAAGTACATAAAGGCATGTGATGTATCCAGAAAAACTCCAACAAAAACAGCTTTTAGAATGAATATTATTAGGCTTTGCAGGGATGGTCCCATCAGCACATTGATATAATTTATTAGAATATTCTTCCAGTTTCTGGAAGACAATTAACATGCAACATAAAGGTGACATTTCACTTAAGATATAAAATTAGAACTGATTCTTAAAAAATTATATTGCCACCAAATGTTTAATCAGTTAGGGGTGCAATTAATTACCTTGGCAATATATCAGAAGAGTTGTGAATATCACTTACAAAATGTGTAAACAATAACATTAAGCATTGTAGATTATGTCAGGTACATACCCAGTTTTATTTTTATCAAGAAGACTTGGTGTTAGGGCTCTGATGTACGCACAAGTACAGATGAGCAGTAAGATGACAGTGAGTAAGCTCTGAAAATTGAATATGGCAGACTGCAAAAAAGTTCAAACATGACTGATTAATGACAATATATGACTTATAACATATGCTATGTTAATGTTGTTTTTTTCATGTGAATCATTGAAAATGTCCTATATACAAAAATGTATTTTTGTAACTACATGTTAATATTTTCCCTTGAAGTAATAAGATACCTAAGTAATAGGGATGAACAATACTACATATTTTTACAACGGGAAATGTGGACATCAAAGGATTATGGTTATTTTGGTCAGAAGAAAACCTGTCAGTCTCAGTATGCGACATAATATTAGTGAAATACTGAACAGTCTCTGATTCATTGCAGAATCCAGCAAAAAACATGCATGAATGTATTAAATATGTATTTCATAATCAAAATGTAAAATATGTTATATAAAAAGTTATGTAGAAAAAATGTTGATGTAGTTGTTCTATATCAGAATACATCAGAAAGAAACAGAAATAAAGAGCATCCAGCAGAGGCTGATGTGGTCTACTAGATCACGTGACGATCGACTTTTAAAAAGAAACGTCAGGATCAGAAGTGTTGATATTTTATTATTGATCCGCCCATCACTACTAGGTAGCTAGCAATTCGACTAAACAACAATACTGCCTTACAAGTATCACCCAGATGCATCTGAAGGACACTAATACACAAAAGGTTTGCATATCTGAAGTACAAAACCTATCTGAATATTATTAAATCTTAGGTACTTGGAAGGCTAGCTAGCTAAATCCTAGCAAATGTACGATTACTCAGTAAACAAGCTCATCCGAACTGTTCTAGCTACATTTTTAGATAATCAGATAAGCTAATTAAACACTAACGACAGATTAAATCATTTAAGTAAGTTACTTTAACGAAAAACTGTGTGTTCTTACCATGCTGATACCTCTAGTGAGAATTTGTAAGCCACCTCACACTTCCTAAATAAAGAGGACGTGACGAAATGCCAGGAGCTTCCGGGGTAAATAGAAAAAGAGGCGCTAACAGCACTGTTAGGTTTAGAGCTACTAAACCAGCCTTTATTTTTTACACACTACACTAATTCATATAGTATAAGATATCGAGATGAAGTGAGACGAGACAGCAGCTCACGCAGTCTTCCATTTGCTCCCGGTATGTTTACGCTCCATTTAAAATCTAACGTGTGTTTCTTGTAGCTAGCTAGTTACTTGTCAGCACGTCATTTCCTCTCAGCATGTTTATATTTTGATAAGTTGTACAGATCCTTTTGATGTGGACCCTGTAAACATCAAGATAGTTAAATAAATGATAATATAAAAAACGTATTGGGTTCTTTATCAAACCAAATCTAGGATTGGTTACACTCTTTTTTTTTGTTTAGTAAAGAACAGGGATAAAGGGCTCATTCTATGGCGAGAAGGTTCTTCAGATTAATGATGAATGTGTTGTAGGTGGTTCTCTACAGAATCTGTTTGAAAATGGTTCTATTTAGCCTCTAAACGGGTTCTATAGTTATGATGTCAAGCTTGTAATAACAGAGTAACCCTTTTTGCTGCTATATTGAACTATTTTCTAGAGGCATCTATATAGGACCATCTATAGCACAGTCCTCTTGAAGCTGAAGAACACTTTCATCATGCAAGAACCCTTTGGGTTCTTTGAATGTTCACGGTTCTACATATAACCATTTTATTTACTAAATAATCATAAAAACAGAAGGCTGTGTTAATCACAACCTTATTAACATATTTCAAAATTCTGTTTGATCTTTTGCTAAGATTAAGATGTAAAAGGCAAGCAAATAGGATTTATCATTATGTTTGAAAAACGCACATTACATTTTGTTCATTTGATTTGATTTATTTGTGAATTAAAGCAAATAGTCCACATCTGATGAAATGAGGAAAGTGGATAATAACAATAGCAACAAATAGTATTTAACTTGTTGCTTTACACTCCTGGGAAAATGCCTGGTAAAATACTTTGATAAATACAAAGGAATGAGACACTGTTATCCTTGTTACTTTTTATAATGTTTGAACTTATCCAGATGTATTCACCAAACATCACATTAAAAATTCAGTATCATTTTAAATTGGCCTAATTTACCATGAAAATAAATGTCTATGAATGATAAATGCTTTGTTGAATCTTGCTTGAGTACTTATAGATTATAGATCAAAGATATTGACCTAGTCAATAAAACATGTTGGCAAGAGCTGTGAATGTATGCTTGGTTATTTGTATTTGTACTTGTATAATTTGTGCTCATTGTAATTCTTATTCTAACGTAGAAATAATGCTGTGATTTTTTTTTTTTTGCGCACTGTAGGTTTTGTACACCTGCCCTTAACTATGAAAGTCACTGTGCGTCAGATATCCATTGCCTCTAAACCTGAGTGCACATTCTACCTGAAGTTGGAGTGGGCCAACGACCTGGGAGCTGGCTTTGTTGTTTTGCTCTGTGATGGCATATCTGCATGGAGTGGTGAAGGTTGGCCTTTTCAGAATCAGTTTATTTCACTAGTTACAGTGGATATAAAAAGTCTTCACACCTCTGTGAAAATGGAAGGTCTTTGACATGTAATTATACAAAGATAAATTATTTTAGAACTTTTTTCCACCTTTAATGTCGCATTTAATCTGTAAAATTCCATTGAAAAATAAACACAAATCTTTTAGGGTGGGAAAATAAAAATGAAGAACTGTTGTTGAACTAATGTGAACTTATATTCAAATATTTGGACACTAATGGCTGTGTCTCGAGTTATTTTCTTGAGTTAGTTTGGTTTAAATCAATACTTGAATCACATCACATTTGTTACTAGTCAAAGTTCCACTGTATATACAATTTTTGCTGTCGTACAAACCAGAATTTTAAACTGCAAAAAAAAAAAAAAATCAGCAAAAAAATGTAAATAATAATTTGTCTGCCCTGTCATATTTATTGATACATTTTAATTTTAAAAGAGATTAATTCCTCAACTTATATTTGACTTTATGTTGTTAATAGTTTCTGAGGAGGATGTGACCAGGGAGGCTCAGGACATGGAGATGCCAAGGGAAAAGTATGTTCAGGACCTGCAGCTGGCTTTGACGGGGGAGTGCCAGACCGATCAGAGCTATAGCTTTCATCTAGTAGCCAATGGCAATGTGGTCCAGCTCTCTTATGAAAAATTGAAGGGTGAGATCTCGGTGAGTGACATGCTCAGGCCCACAGTGTGGTTTAACTGGGGAGCCCGTTCTTAAGTTCAGTTCTATATTTTAAGCTGTTGTATACTGGGGCAATTGTCCACAATCAAACTGAACTAACTGATCAAAACAAAAGACTTTTGGAGTGGCCAAGTTACAGTCTTTACCTTAATCCAATATAAATGTTGTAGAAGGACCTGAAGCAAGCAGGTCATGGATTCCCCCAGAACCAATACAGGGCTCTAGAGTGCGACCAATTTGGTCGCACATGCAACCTAATTTCTCAGTGGTGCGACTAAAAAAAATCTGAGGTTGCACCGGTGCGACCAGCCGTTCGAATGGAAAAGGCCCCCCCATGTGATCAAGAACGATATAAAAACACTACTGTTTGTTTGTGCTGCGTTTCTGCTGGGGGGTATTACACAAAGCAGGATTTCCAAGTTAGCCAGATAGTTTAAGCCATACTTTGAGAACTGACCAATAGGGATGTCCTGCTGCTCTTTTCTCATTGGACAGGTTCCATTTTGGGCTTGCGTTACCTGGCTAAACTAAGAGAGCCTGCTTTGTGGAATACCCCCCCTGGTTTGTGCCATTGAAAGCATCGTTTGTGCTGCTTCCATTTTAAAGATATATTAAAATGCATTTTATTACCTGTGACATCACTCAGCCCCCCATATGTCACCAAATCGCACCAAATCGGGCTCATTCGTTTGTGCTACGTTTGTGCTGGTTTGTGCTGTTTACTTCGCTAGTTATAAAGCTCTAAAAGTTGGGCGAGTGAAGTCACTCACCCCCCCATATGTTGCCAAATTGCACCAAAACGGTCTCATTCGTTTGTGCTACGTTTGTGTTGATTTGTGCTGCAGAAATCGTTTGTGCTGCTTCTGTATTAGAGATACACACCCTGATTCTCTTAATGGACACAAAGCACTGTTGTACGTCACTTTGGGTAACAGCATTTCCCAAATGCTGAAAATGTAAATGTGAACATAAATGAAATGTGGATTTTACAACGGCGCCAAAGTAGCTCAGCCAATCAGATATTAGGGCTGGAACAATCCATTTTATAAAAGAACTTTTTAACTGTGGTCAGGTTTTATAAAACATCTAAGTTTGTGCCAGTAAAATAAATGTTGAAGTGTTTTGTTTTTCTGTTTTCATAAATTGTTGTGCTATTTTAATTGGCACAGGTTTACAGCTCTATACCTTTTTCATTATAATAGCACAAATATTTATTTTAACTGCACAAACCAGCACAAATGTAGCACAAATGAATGAGATCATTTTGGTGCAATTTGACCCTTTATGGGGGGCTGCTTGATGTAACGTCATAAAATGTTTTTTTTAATGTATCTTTAATACAGAAAGAGCACAAACGATGATTTCTGCAGGACAAACCAGCACAAATGAATGAGACCGTTTTGGTTCGATTTGGTGACATGAGGGACTGAGTGACATCACAGGTAATAAAATTCATTTTAATATCTTTAAAATGAAAGCAGCACAAACGATTCTTTCAATATCTGTCGTGGTTCAGATATTCCTGTACGTGTGTACGTTTGAAAATGCGTGTGCTGCAGTCTGAGTGAGGTGAGTAGCCTAGGCCCGTCAAATAAACAGAGTGAATGTAGCCACGGAAGATGAGAGAAGATGAAAAGAACAATTGAACTTTTTCGTTAACAATGTTAAGACCTGATCCGTCCGAAAATCATAACCAATGCTCTGACATGGAGCCATCGACCTCCCAGGTTATGTTGAGCCGTGGTCCGGAGACGACATCAGATAATGAGCCACATATGATCGATTCCGAGCCAGAACCCACTGAAAATAAAAGGGGGACAGTGTATACATTTCGAAGGCTGTGGCTTGACCAGTTTCCCTGGCTAAGATACAGTAAAGCTGATAATATAATGCACTGCATTTTTTTTATTTCATTTATGTTGAGATGTTTTAAGTTCAAATTTCAGCTCAGTGAAGCACTTTAAGCACCAACACTTTTTCAGTAAGTTACCTTTCTTGTAGAATTGTGCTTCAAATAAAGAAATTTATGTTGACCAGATTGTTAGTTAATCATTTACAAGTCAATATTGCCTATATGGACAGCAATTTAAATAAAAAGTAAACCTGTAACACTGTGGTGTTAAATGCGATGCGGTCGAAAATTTGGGTGCACCTAACTTTTGTGCTGGTGCACCTAAGAAAAAATTGTAGGCGCACCAGTGCAAAAAGTTAGTCTAGAGCCCTGCAATATGCAGGACTGATTAACAGGTAATGGAAACTTTTAATTATTGCAGTTGTTCAGTTATTGATGCTTATAACGATTTTGTGGAAATTTACAGACCTGCAAGTGTGACGTAGTCATAAACACCACCCACAAAACTCATTTAAAATGTTATCTCCTTCGTTGAAAGACTAGTTAGCTCTTGGAGAAGTCATTAATGCAGAGGTTCACTTACTGTTTCTGAGCTGTGTATGTTTATTCAATGTTTTCAGTAAAAGACATGAATAGTACTGTGTGTTTTAGTATAGTTAGATGGTATTTGTCTATAATTGTAAAAATGATCAGACCACATTTCATCAGTAAACCGTGTAGAAATACAGGTAATTACAAGTAGTTGTATGTTTTTTTTCAATTAACTGTCCAACTGTAATGGTATTCAAATTCAATCAATCAAATTTTATTTATAAAGCGCTTTTTACAACTGATGTCACAAAGCAGCTTTACAGGGTTAGCAATAACAGACATAAAATAAACACCCACCACAAATACTGATGCAGTGTGAACGTCCAGA
>BRDA01013167.1:66390-85346 GCA_036984385.1 Crenuchus spilurus | reverse complement strand
CAAGGTTTCTTCCTCCAGTTCTGAGGGAGTTTTTCCTTGCCACTGTCGCCGTTGGCTTGCTCACCGGGGATTAGGGATTAATGATTTTATGTCTGGCTGTAAAGCTGCTTTGTGACATCAGTTGTAAAAAGCGCTTTATAAATAAAATTTGATTGATTGATTGATTTTGAGATGGACTTGTATGTTAAACACACACGGTTGTGTGATGCATTATGGGTCATAGACACTCTTAGCACTTCAAGCTAGTGTTAAAGTTTGCAGTTTGCCTACCAACATGGCCATTTTTATGACGTAATCAATTGTCTATATTCTCAATTTCAAAATTCTCAATTTCAAAATTCCATAAGTTTCCAGACTCAGTAGTTTTCAGACCAAATGTCACATATGTCTCTCTTATAGAAATTAAACAAATAAATAAATAATGTATCTTTCACAGCATCTGTGCAGCCTTAAACACTGAACACAGACACAATCAGGATGTTGCAGGACAACGGTTTTAAAATCTTACCTCGGTGTTGGAGTAATAGGTGTTCCAAGAGGAGCGAAGACTCTCTTGTCCTCCGATGTCCCACATTAAGAAATGAGTATTTTTCACCACAATCTCTTCAACATTACTGCCGATGGTTGGAGATGTGTGGACAACCTCTTTCATTAAGCTGTACAACAAACAAGCCCAGCCATTCAGAACCACAGCAGAGAGAATAAAGTCATATTCATATACAGCACCCATTACTTACAACTGGTAAAGGATGGTTGTCTTCCCTGCATTGTCAAGACCCACGATGATTACCTTGTGTTCTGTAGACCAGAGAGCAGAGCATAAAGACATGAATACAAATACATATACTAGTCTGTGAATGACTGATCCATTTCTATTTAGGAAACAGACTAATCATAAAAGCACCAATTTCACATTGACAGGATTCAGAATTATTTTACATGATGCTGTTTTTTGGGGGAGGTTTTATGGTTGAAAAACAACAGATTTTATTTCGGCTCAAAATAACGAATGCAAAGCTAACTGAATGTCTTTGCAGCTGAATTGCTTCACGTGTCACATTAATGCAGGTTTACACGCAATCTTACCTCTTAAACTCCGTGAACAAAGAGCTCTCATGAAGATAAAAACAAATAAAAGATTTCAGCAATTATACTCTTTCCTGTATAGTGGGAGATTAGATCACAGAAGCTACAGATAGGTAATCAATATTCAACACAGTTCTGTGCTGCTGGGATGTAGGCTACTGACATAAGATCTCTGCTCTGTTTGTATGATCCAAACCAGGCAGACACCAAGAGTAGTGGAAGAGGGCTCAAACATAGGACAGTTTTCCCATTAACTGTTCCCTTAGCTACTCCCATGGCTCTTTATGTGGGTGAGAAATCCTTCCTCCAATTCAGAGCCAGCTTACTTCCTTCCTATGTCTCAGAGCTCATTCTGGTCTGTAGTTCTATGGGCACTCTGGGCCCATTTCCAGTGACATGTTTTCAACTCCTTCTATATAACTCAGAAGGCTGAGTGGTTCCACACTTACTCGCGCTGCCAGACAGTAAACAGTATTCACCAGTAAAGTATGATGGGTCACGGCCAGGATCAAAGCTAGCAGGCCAACTTAAGGGCAATCCTGCAAGAGTGCGAAGGAGACAGAGTAGAAGTAGTCTGGCTTTTCACCTCCGGATTTAGATGCAGGCCAAGGGAAGGAAGCCAGGTCAGACAGCTTGGGTGCATTCTGACAGATTCACAATACGATAGAGGACACTACCTCATTATTACTTCCTCAAGGATGAGTGACGCAAGACTGTTTTCGCTTCTAGTTTGGCTAATACTGTCTAATGACAAAGTCAAGTATAAAGAACACAAAGCATGAACATACAGTTCCAGTCAAATGTTTGGACACACCTTCTCATTCAATGTTTTTTTTTGTCCCTACATTGTAAATGAACACTGAAGTCATCCAGATTAAGAAGGAACACATAAGGAAACATGTAGTAAACTTAAGTGTGTTAAACAAACCAAAATACGTTTTAGATTTTAGATTCTTCAAAGTAGACACACAACTGATGTCTCAAACACATTAAGAGGCAAGAAATGCAAGTCATGAAGTCTTGACGAGGCACAGCTGTTAACTGAAAGCCATTCCAACTGAAATGCCAAGAAAGCTGCCATCTAAGCAAAGAGGTGCCTACTGTGAAGAATGTAAAATATAAACATATTCTGGTTTAACACTTGTTTTGTTTACTAAATAATTACAGATGTGTTTACTCATAGTTTGAAAGCCTTTAATATTAATATACAATTTTTAAATAAAGAAAAACCACTGAATGTCCAGAAGGTGTGTCCAAACTTATGACTGGTACTGTACATCTGAGCAGCATATTAAGATTCAGTCATAACACAAGTGATTATACAGGCTTAGTGTTTTAATTATGGGGAGATTATAATTTTGGCGAAAAGGAAATGCAACTTCAGAAAAGAGTGATTAGGTTAGATCAGATGAATGAAGTTAGTTTAAAATGTACTGAAGAAGCTAGAGATGCCCCAATCCACTGGCTGGTGACCAGAAAAATGTACACTTGTGCACTTGTGTTACACTACAACCATAGCGGTGAGCAAAAGGGCTTTTTATTTAACACTAGAAGCACCTCTCTGACTGACTAATAACTAGAAGTGCTGAGAGCCAGTTGTGACCGTTGTGACCACCTACTGCGAGTGCCGTGTTAGTTTAACTTACTAATAGCACATCTCGGCTGTCAAAAGACCTCAGAGTTTTCTGAACAGGAAGCTGTTACCGATGCACAATAATCACTGGATTGCACTTTGTACACAAATTAAGTAGTTTGGTCATAAACTTGATTTGGAGAGACAGCTTCAGCAACATAGTATTCATAGACTATTCCATGAGCAGCACAGTGCTTTTACTAACTTTAATTCGGAATTCAGTTCCTGTGTGTATGAAGTCAGTCACACGTGTTTATGAGACCAGTGTTGGTGCATGTTTATAAGGAAGTGTCATTTTAGTTGTGTTTTTAGCAATACTTAGTATTAAACAGTCACTTCCCTTTGAAAAGGTACAAATATGCACTTTATTTTATTTGGAGGTTTGTGAAAAAAATGTTTGGCACATTTTAATGTTGAGCTATAAGAAGTTTGTATTACAACAAAATTCATTTATAATTCTTAAAATGAAAGAATATCAGAACCGGCCAGTCAAATGTTAAAAATAATAATTAGAAATTTAAATCGGCCAAGAAAATTGCAATAAGTGCATCTCTAGAGAAAGCTTTTCATTTAAAACTAGAAAACTGACTGGAACGCAAGCCGAAATTAAGACAAATCAGTTTCAGAGCAATTCACAATAAACCACAGCAAGTAGAAAAAAACATTATTTCTGTTGAGTCTTGAAGAGGAAAATAAATTAAAGCAGCTAAGGCAATCAGATAATCTACAGACTGTAGGTGAAAGCATGTCTCAAAGCATATGACTCAGTCTGAAAAACACAAAACCAGCCTGGAATTTGTAAAGCACAAAAGAAGAAAGAGAAAAACTTTTATGTACAGATGAGATGATGATACACCAGGATGTGAAGGTTGGGTAGAAAGAAATGGCATGTAAATGAACCCGAGTTGAGTCAGTGTTATCTGTTGGGCATGCATGGCTGCCTCTGGAATCGCCTCACTGTTCTTGACTGACTGATTAAAAAATGTCCCCAAGTTCAGTTGATTTATAAATTCAGTTTATAAGTTCAAAATATAGATGATCATTATGTACATAATGCATAATGCAATAATACATACACATAAGGCAAATGTATCTAGTGTTCAGTGGAAAAAACTGCAGAGAATTGATTTTAAATTGTGTTAATTGATATGTCCTTGTATTTACACACCTAAAACTGGAGGAACAAACATCTTAGTTTAATGCTGAATTTAATCATTTAAATTAGTGATGCACCAAATACTTGACAAACAAAATTATTTGGCCGAAAATGGCAAAAAATACATTTTCAGTATTCGGCCGTATAAGTGAATAATATTTACAGAACAATTAGGTTTTGAATGACTGCCATTTTTGGAAATTCAGAATTGTGCGTTTCTTTACCAGTTAACAAAACACAGATTCACCAGAACAGTAACAGTTTAGTGCTGAAATGAAAGAACAAATTACAACCACAAGCTGCAGTTATGATGAAGCCAGAATACAGCTGCTTAGCTTTATGTTAGCTTTTGTTGTTTTCATTCCAGCAAGCTGCAGTGTTAGGGACCATCTCAATTATCAGAAAAAATTTGTTTCAGTTATTGTAGCCAATGACACTCACATTAAACAGACAAAACATCCATGTGACTTTCATCAATCATTTTAGACATGTTTCATTGTTACATTTTTATTGTTACATGTTTAATTGAATATTAGTAATAATGTAACATGCATCTACATACATATTCATATATTGTGCTGTATATTTTTCTAACATTTGTTTTATACACAAATATAAAACAATAATCCATTAAACTCATGTTATTAAACCTAATGATGTGAAACCAACTGATTAAAATACAGACATTCATTCCGGATTAACTACAAGACTTAATTTTTGGGAAATAGTTTAGTTACTAAATTTATTATGATTTATATAAATGAGGAGCTGTGTTCAATATTCAGTCAAATTATTCATTTTGCTTGGTTTCAGCCAAAAAAAAAAAATAAAAAAAAAAATAAAAAAAAATAAAACTTTTGCTGTATAACTAGTTTAAACTTGGACCATATTGCATTCTGGTTTCATATTCAGATCTGAATTAAATCAATAAGCTACACAAGTGATTTTACTTCAATTCCAATAAATTATGATTCTCATTCACTCTATTCAGGTGACCATTGAGTTCTATTGTTTGTTAGCAATGTTAGCAATGCAGCTAGTGCTGTCACAATCTTGATATTTTATCTGGTTATCATTTGCCATACAAATAATTGAGCATTATTTGTCTAATTTTTGTTTAGTGTGAGCAACTACAAAAAGTAAAAGCTTAATGTGACCAGATTAAGTGCTGTCCTGCTTTCTGTGGTGTAAACTGACTACAGACACTACTCAAGCTCAATTAAACAAATATTACTCACAGCTGCAGCTGCTACAGCTTCTAAAGCTTTACCAACATCGACAATGTTTTTGTTGCAGAATAGCCATGAAACAATTGCAAGCATCTAAAATAACTGGAATCAGGTGATTATGTAATTATTGACAACTTTACTTTGAAGCTAAAGACGCAGCTCAAGTTTTATAAATTAGGATATTTGGATAATTTTTATTTTGGAGGCAAGTGGAAAACTGAAAATAATTCATGAGTGAATCACAGCATTCTGATTTTTACATTGGCTCAGGTATTCAACTATGTGGTGACCAAACTGATTTGGCCTCCTGTTTACGCCTTTAGAATGACTGTCAAATGTCTGTTTAAAGAGTGTCATGTGAAAGCTGGGGTAATCAATGCAGACTGAGACAGTAATGCAGGGAATTAAGAGAGAGAATGGGATTACTAATCCCATTCTCCAGAGGCTTCCTTCTGCAGTAAGCTCAGGGGAATTAGGCCAATGCTATCCCACAGTTTTCCTTGAAGCACTGCTTGGACAGAACAAGAACAGAGGATACACTTATTGAATGCACATACTCCATGGTTCACTTCTTCACTCAGTTATCCAGTTAACGTTGATACATAAAGTTTCCGGAAAATGTGTGTGTCTGGACATAATCCAATCTGCTTTACTTCCTTAGCTATAGCATGTGTTAGCATGTTCAATTCAAAATTATTCAGTGCCAAGTTATCCTGGATCAGCATTCTCAGGCCAACATCTCAGCACACTAATCAGTAAAGCTACTAATTAAAGGTCTTTTTAGTGTATTGATCTTGCACGTCAGTCTACAGCAATCCAGTGAAACTGCGTACATCCACTACACTTAAGTAAGTGTTGATTCTTTTAATGAAATGTAATCATTAGTGCGGAAGTTGACACATCAAGGTTTAGTAATCTCAGTGATTAGCAGCTCCACTTAAAAACACAGATTCCTTCTAGAACATCTATTGAACATTCCAGGGATCTGGAAATGTAAGATATTTGTTCAGGACTAGTCTACTCCTCCATGGCCCAAAACACATCTACAGATTCTATTTCTGAAAAGAAAGTTGCATCTAATCCTGTATACTACAACTTCATTATTGCACGTTTTACTGCAACATCCAGCAACGTTTAGATCAGTGAAAGTTACACTGGACTTCATACTTGAAGCTTTGATCTTAAAACAAATAAATATCACAAGCTACGCATACCAAGTCTTACATGGGCTTTGTAACCACAGTGAAGGATTCATTTTCCTGAAATGTCTGAGAAAGTGTGCGAGATAAGGAGTTACAATAAATATGATCAAGCACCAAATACCTGGCAAGAATATTCTTCAACCCGGGAAACCAGAAAAATGTCTTAAAAGCTGCAGAAAGCCGGGCTTATCCAAACCGCAAGTAATGTAATAAACAACAAAATTTAAATGCACTAATTAAAATCAGAGCCATCTATGTGACACACTACTTTGATGAAAGCACTTTCTATTTAATGCAACATAGCTCAACGTTCCATTTCAATAAACAAATTGCAGTTACGTCAGCCACTTTCATCAAAAGTAGCCAAAAACAGGTTTGAAGAATACACTTTAAGGATACTAACCAAAGTTTACAGTGTAATCACTGCAGGTTTCACAGAGAAACACTAATGTTTGTCGTTGAAAACTGCAAATATTGCATTTAGATATATGACTTTAAGTGAATAAAGGCACACAAACACCTGCATCAGACATCTACAGCTATTTAAAAGCACAGCCTTAATATTTCTTATGAGGACATCATAACATACTTTGTTTTCCTGATGCACCGGATCTCTCTGCTCAGCTCGAGGGGTGGGTGGCGTTCTGGTGACATTACAGAAATGCAAATGAGGCTAGTACTCATGTTGAAAATATCTGGAGGAAGTAAACAGATGCTCTTTATTTCTAATTTTTTAATTTAGCTTTTCATCAAAGCTAACAATGAGAATACAGAATCAGTGGCCCATATCAGCATCAGTGGCTCATGTAAGGTAGAAACGTTAGCCTAGCTCAGTCTCAGCAAGCTAACCGCTTTTTGCAAATAACCTATGAGCTCCATATGACTTAAACTTGGCCTCCTTACTTAACTGAGAAAACCAAATGCAACTGAACATCATCTCGCCAAGTCTTCACTTTCAACAGTTCTGTATGAAAATGAGTTTTCATTATTTTACAAAACTGACATGAATTCACGGAGGTTGCTATACAGCTGTACTCATTTGCAAACAAATTAAAACTCATTTGATTGATGACAATTGATTCAAAGCAAAACAACTGTGCATAAAGTTTGCTCAACGTTCTTGCTGGATGGTAACTTTGTTCACGCAATGCAGCCGTCATGCACAGTGTAGATGTGTTATTGCATCAACTGAAATACGGATGCACTGCCTGAAAGCACTGTGATGCAATGCATCAACACCTGCCTGCTGTTAGGACTGTGTTACAATTTTAGACTGAAACTTCTACTTTACAACTAACATTAGACAAACCACCCCAGATTACTGGGCAGCTGTCCCAGCTGCTTTTCCTGAGGAAAGTTCCTGCTGCTCACACCAAGCATAAAATGGAAGGAAGACAAGAACATAACATGAATAGCAGAATGGAAAGACAATATGGGAGGAACACGCCTTCTTCGCATACGGTGTTTGCCGGGTCACCCACGGCATCTAAGCCTTCTGTCACATCCTTTGAGTCAGAGAACCCCAGCGTCTGTTCAAAAGCACAAAAGCAATGGGGGTTGGGCCACCACAGCTTTTGCCTTCCACATCTCTACAGGAAACAAATTGACACCTATTGTCCCAGACAACTGTATATATAGAGATTAAAATATACCAGGAGACAGCTGTGGATTACCAAACCTACTCATTTTAGGGTCGGCCTGCTATCACTACTGTTCTCTTTTCAATTAGTCCTGGGTGGTACTGATTCATTATCACAACACAGCTAATGAACAAATACTCTCAGAGTACGGTTACTGTGTTACTGAATGTCTTTTAGCTTGTTTTGAGTGTTTTTTTAATACATTTTAAAGTTTTTACAACTATATGAAAAAAAAGCAAATAATCTTTTATCTGTCAGTCAGTGTTCATCATAGAGGTTAACTGGTCCATTGTGGTGAGTTGATTGTTCTGTAGCACTCACCAGAGCTGACGTTAACCTCTGGCATCAACGGCCTGTGGGGCACTGTTATGCCATTGGGAGTACATCCCACAAAGAACATCCCACAAAGTTATGCAACCAAGACACTCAGTCAAATCACATCCTTTGCCCATGACAATTGTTTTGATATGACTGTATTACTCAGTACTAAACCTGTGCTTCAGCACATGGGCTAAACTCAGAGCTCTAAAACGTAGAAGACACTGTATTCCAGTTTAAATAACCTAACAGCTGAGAAAGACAATCATGTGTACATATACACTTGTTTGCCAATATACAGTTTGCATTTTATCTGTCAGAACATTTTTCAAAAGACATTTTCTAATCAGGCAAATGAAGCAGGGACACTGGGCTTTGGAGATACATTGTTCAATTTTAAATCTTCAAATTCTGGCTGACCACATGTTTATTCTTCAAACTGTATTATGTTTTCATGGTAAATAGTTCTTGGCACAAGCAGCATCACCTCAGCAGCTACACCTTGTTAACTTAACGTTAATTGGTAAAAATACCACGTTTTTGTCTACCCTTGTGAAAATAAAGTATACTTATGTTCATCTTATTTTGGAACCATTAATTTCTACTAAATCACTACTAATGTGTAATTAAAAAAATATAATTTAAATAATTATAATAATGTAATTTAAAATAACACTTAGTAAACACCGAGTATACTAGTCATGTTATTTTCACAACTCTTATAATAAGTGTGTAAGTCTGTGCTGCCCAATTGAACACCAACAACAAATAAGTGTACTTAAACCGTCTTTGTAATATGACCCATGTGCTCTTCAATCACATAATTGTACTACAGAATCACTTAAGCACAATGTTCCTGTGCTAGTGGGCAATTGCGTAGCACACAATAATATAGGCACTTATTAAAAAAGTGGTGAAAATAACATATGATTAGTATGCTAAGTGTGACTTAAAATTATTGACCAATCAGCGTGCACTCCGCATTTAACTCATCCCTGCAGTGAAACACACACACACATTTAATGTTTCTGTGAATTGTATTGACATTACATAGACTTACTCAAACCTTAAAACCCTAACCTCAAAACAAGTCTTCACCTTAAAACTTAATGATTATGTTGCAGTTAGCAGCTTTGTGGTGCTGCAAGGAAGAAAAGTCCCCACAAGGTTAGTGTTTAAACAAGTTTTGGTCCCCGCAACATGGCACAAACCTGGTACATACACACACACATTGGTAGTACTATACTAGTGAGGACAATCCATTCACTTAATAGTAATAGTCAATGATTCTGCTCTTTTATTTATTTATTTGTAAGGTTTGTAAAGAAAATGTCACATTTCTTGTGAGGACCAGCAAAATGTCCCCACTTTTACAGATCTGAGATGTATTCCTATCATTATGAGGACTTTCAGTCCCCACAGAGAGAAATAAGGATACATACACACACGCGCTTCTATCCACGGCGCCCAGAGAGCAATTGAGGGTTAGGTGCTTTGCTCAGGGGATCGAACCTGCGTCCTTATGATCACAAGACCGGAAATAAGTAGAACTCGTTAACGTTCCCCTCAATAAAAACCGAAATATTTTTACACGCTAATAAAGAGAAGCCTGAGCTATCTGGAGGGGATTTCTAGTAAGATAAGCGGTGTTATACATCACTAAAAATAAACTAGATTGCGTACCTTGATTACAGAAGAAACTCCAAAGTTTGGCCACAATTAAGCCCATGTCTGCTGTGTTTGACTCGGTGGGCCGGCAGTAATGTGGGCTGAAGCTGCCTCAGAGGCCTGCAGTGATCCGGCTCCTGTCGGCTAACCCGTTATAATCATCCGGAGACTCTACACTAGTCCATCCTCCTGTCGTGCAGGTCACTGAGGACTCAGGTGGACATGATGACCAGGGTGTACTGCTGGTATATGTGCTGATCTGACGCTCGGCTGCTGAATGTCAGCGGTCTGTTCAGCTCTTTGTCTGCTCAGAGCAGCTGCTGCGCCTCCACTTCATCTCCCACACAGAGACCCCGGAGTCCCCACAGCGGCTTTAAGCCCGGGCTGCTTTACTGCCGCTCCACGGCTCCAGCCAAGCTCCAACGTGGACGAGCAGACGTGACAAAAACGATCCAGAGCGACTGTACTAAACCTCAGCCAGAAGAGGACTAGTCCTCGAGTTAGCCCTTTAAAACTGAGCAAAGTTTGCGGGCAGAGGACAAGCTCTAATAAAACTCTTCCAAAGCACGAATACAAACACAATCACCGTCCCCACAACCACAGATACACCAGAGAAGTCCCGTCCTGCTCTTCTGTGGGCTCTCAAGCCGACCACAAAGGCTTCATTACCGTCACCTACTGTGTTGGAGCCTCAGCACTCCTGAGCAAAACTACAAGTCCCATACAGAGTTGCCAGGTTGGCAGTTTTTACTCAGGTATTTTGAAAATGCAGTGTGTGTGTAGGTTTTTTACATTACATTACATTACATTTAGCGGACGCTTTTATCCAAAGCGACTTACAATAGTGGGAAAGTACAGATGCGAAAAAAAATACTAGAGTTGTACTAGTACTTACTAGTACTAGTATACTAGAATTAACATTTGGATATCGAATGTTGAGTGCATATCAGTACTCATGAGGTTTTGGTGTTATTTTCAAATTTTATTCACAAGATCTTATAATAACACAGTAGAAAATGAATAAATAGTGTAATCAGTGTACAACTGGGCCATAAAAACCCAGTAAAAACAGTGAAGAACATTTGAGCATTGTCTTAGATAGACATATTAAAATTAGAGGATTGAAACGACATCTGAAAACATAGATTAGAGTAAATAGGAAGGAAAAGAGTATACTATGTTTTAAATACAACCATGAAAACAACAACAACAACAATACTACTACTACTACTACTACTACTAATAATAATAATAATAATAATAGCAATAATAATAATAATAATGAATAGTAATACAGTAGAACCTTGACTTACAAGTGAATAAACGTACAGTTTTTTTTTAAGATACGAGCCATTGCTCGCTAGTTTTTTTTACTTTATGATGCGAGCTGAGATCCAAGTTAGGACAGAGCAAGTTACACCACCCTCCACTTGGTGGCGCAGCGAGTGTTCAATTCAGGTGGCCACACAAGCATCTCTGTCATATTGCTGTTGCCATTTTGTTTATTTTATTGGTGCTGAGATGACTTATTTTTTATACATGATTTGTTATCTATAAAGTACATTTTCTTATTTAAAAACATAATTTTTTTGCTTTTTTTGGGGGGGGCGGGCTGGGGGGCTGGGACGGATTAATAGTATTTCAATTCATTTTAATGGGGGAAATTTAATTTGATATACAAGCAAATTGAAACTCAGTCACAGAATGAATTAAACTCGTAAATCAAGGTTTCCCTGTAAATAAAATGCTTCAAAAGTAAAAAATAAAAATGAAATGAAATAAATGACAAAGTAAGTCTAAAATAATTTTCATACTTATCAATAAATCTGACTGTGATGTTGGGCTTGTTTCAGCTTGTGTAGCTTTCCGTCAGTCATTGGGCTGGAAATTTTTTCCGGACCTGGCAACCCTGTTCCCATCTGCCCCTGCTCTGAAATATGACGTATGACGTATGAGGATGCGGCTGTGTAGGAACGTGCAGACAGGCTGGTTGGTGAAAGTTGAAAAATGTTTACAGTTCATCTTTTAACCTGACAGAACAGAGTCACAGGTGAGGGAACGTGTTTGGATGAGCAGGGATTTGAGTTGTTGTTCGATAGTGTGTACATTTCTAGTTGTTTTTTGTCTGAGGCAACAGTGTGGACTCAGTGAGATTGTGTAAACACACTGGGCTTCAGTCATTTTTACTCCACACAGCTTTCTTACTTTAAACAGGAATCCTAAATAACACCTGTCCAATGGCAGTAGGACATCCCTGTTCTCAATGCGGGGCTTATTTCAGAAATTAACCCCCAATACACAAACGCACTGTACAGTTCACATCACAACATACAGTGCATGTAACAAAAGATACAACAAATACACTACAGTACTAAACAGAACAGCTAGTATAGATACACAGCTGACTACATCCATCCTTCCATTAATCCATCCATCTTTTTAACCACTTAATACAGTTCAGGGTCATGGTGAGTCCCCCTGCCCCTGGGCAGGGCATTCCACTATTTTGGACAAATCCAGGACAAACATGCACTCACACCTGAGCAATTTACAGAGTAACCTGTTTTTGGACTGTGGGAGGAAACCTACACAGAGAAAACTCAAATGCTAGACCCCAAACAGGCGAATGTGCTACCCACCATG
Source organism: Crenuchus spilurus (assembly GCA_036984385.1). Classification (NCBI taxonomy): domain Eukaryota; kingdom Metazoa; phylum Chordata; class Actinopteri; order Characiformes; family Crenuchidae; genus Crenuchus; species Crenuchus spilurus. Next base: position 72,771 of record BRDA01013167.1, on the reverse strand, counting down.
CCACCATGTAACGTATGTTGTGCAAATTTGCTGAAAAGATAACTTGCAGCACCAGTTGTATATAGTAATGGCATATTTTGAATTAATGTGTACTCAACAGTTTTAACATTGTTACATATTATTGAGTGGGAGGTCAGTTGAAATGGGTGTTGAGACATCTAATATCAGTCTAATAGGGGAATTAAGCTATGAACTGTCTGACATTGCAGGTATGAATGCTCTGGTAGATTTGACTTTGAGTTGGGTCATCAGCAATGCTGTTGACTTTGCTGATGCAGCATTTGTTACAAATGTCCTCTATGCTCAGCTCAGTGTACATATGTGGAGAGAATGATTCATTAGATCCACATTTTTTTCTTATCAGTAGATGAACAAAGCAGAGTTAGTAGGAATTCCATTTAGTTCATCATTGCAACAAATGATTCTTTGCAACTTCTTAGGGATTTTGTTTCCAACTCATACTTGAACTTTGTCCTTTCATCCACTCCACAGAGTCCATGATGTCAAGAAACATTTTTCCTCCGATTGCTCTAAGACCTGAAGTGCAAGAATATCTCCACAATGTCTACACAAACAGAGAAGTAAGAACATGGAGCTTTTTTGGCTGTTCATACATAATGTTGGTAATATGGTGGAAATTTCTCTCGCTGTGTAATCAGCATTCTCTCATCATCTTGTCCCGCCCACAGCTGCTGTCTGAATTGGGGAAGGAAGAATCGGAGAAAGTGTTTGAGTCCTTGCTGTCCTGTCTGACTCACCCACCTTCATTTACCTGCTTGAGAGCCAGCACACACATCTACAGCCTGCATGACATTCAGACCCGGCTTGAGCAACACCTCAAACAGGTGCATATTTTTGTTTTTTGAAAATGAAAGTGATACTCATTGAACAATGTGCTTGCACAGAGGAATTTGACCTTCACATTTAACCCATCCATGCAGTTAAACACACATACATTATGGGTTAGTGAAAACATGTGCCAAGAGTGGTGCAGCCCTATCCACAGCCAGGGAGCAGTTGGGGTTATGTGCCTTGCTCAGGGACAATTAATTTGTGTTGGTTCAGGTGATCAAACTAGTGACCTTCCAGTCACAAGACTTTTTCCCTATCCACAAGCCCATGGCTGCCTCTGGGTTTGAACTCATTATGTTTATGATTTTCTGTCAGTACATATAGTGGCCTGAATAGTTAAGTGAGAAAAAGACTAATTGATGTCTAAAAGGCATAGAGTTAAAGAAAAAACTGTATTTTATTTTAATTTGATTTTTTTTACCCTTTTACCATTAGTGTATTAGTTTTGTTTTGGACAATATTAGAGTGAATAAGGAAAGGAGCACAATGGAAACATTTGAGCACCTAAAAATGTGAATTCTCTAATAACGTAAAGGTCTCAGACCTTAATGATCTTGTTAGGGTTCTGATTTCTTGATGGACCAGGGAATGCAAATGCCTTATCTCTGTAAATATTACCCTAATAATCAGTAGGTATAGGCTCCTCTAAGCATCTGCATAGCACTCTGAAAGGTTGGAGCACTCTCTATACTTGGTGTATAGAGAATTATTGATAATTGATGCCCCAAAACCAGAGAGAAGAATATAAGAAGATAGCAAAGCATTTTACAGGGTTCCTGTGTGGTCTTAAGTCTAAAATTCAAAACTTAAAATTTAAGGCCTTAAAAAGTCTTAAAAACGGCCAGATATCCATCCAAGGTCTTACATTAAATTTGTTAAAGTCTTAAATTTTTTACTTTTAATTCCAGAGAAGCATGGTCTAATTGGAAGATACTAACTTCTGCTGACGTCGACTAAAGGCATCAATGTAAATGTAGTTCTGCTCTCTGTGTTTCTGGGTGGGCTACCAGTGTGGGCTGCTGTCATTAAACTACAAATCCCATGATAACTGCATTATAACGCCCGTGAATACACTGTTGCCAACTTTCGTTGCTATATTTATCGAGTTTTCAGACTTTTTTTTTTTCCCAAAAATGCAACTAGTGACAAATCTAGCGACTTTTCCTGGTGTTAGTGGATATGACATTATGTTTGTGCCACAATTCTGAGCGTGCTCGGATGTGTTGAGCGAGCAAGAAGATTTTTGTATGCACGTGAACTCAATATTGTATACAAATCTCTCCTGCGCGCTCAACCTCTCTCTCTGGCTAATTGAGAATGACATAAAGAAGGATGTCAAATGCCCTGAGAAGGACAAAGACAAGCTTGCACAACTCAAAACCCTTGAAACAAATTGGTGATAAAAAAAAGAGAAGAACTCAGACATGTGTACAGTGAGGTTGTATTTAGACATGCTAGTGTAGTGTTGGTAAGGTTACTTGTGTTGAGACTTTTGATTATCTGTTCTAATATTGAATGAAATGAATCATTTTCTATAACTGAATTAATAAAAATAACATGTTTTGAGAATATTTGGGATCATTAAAATGTTTCTGGCAATTTGTCATGTCGGTCTTAAATTTCACTGAGAATGGTCTTAAAAGGTCTTAAAAAAGTCTTAAATTTAACTCCCTGAAACCGGCAAAAACCCTAATTTTAGGTAGCTGTTTATTGAGAATAATGATCCTAAATGCACCCTAACATCCAAAATGAACTACTGCAAGAGGTGCAAGCTGAAGGCTTCACCAGGGATCTCTCTGTCCCCTGACCTAAAATTGAAAATCTTTATATTGACCTCAAAACAACAGTGCACGCAGTGCAGCACAACAGTCTCGCAGAACTAAAAGCCTTTTGCACGGACAAAGGGGCAGAATCTCTCAGAGATGAATTAGAGGATTTTTGTTTTTTAGCTTTTACAAATGGTTACTTGTTCTGTACTAGTGCTGACCATGCAGGGTGCCCAAACTTTTGCTTCAGGTCCTTTTTCTTTCTTCCCATTTTTATTTAGAAAAAGATGGAGATCAAAAAGTAATCTTGCATAAGATGTTAAAGAAATGTCATTTAAAAGGATCCGTTTAGGAAATCACATCACCTTTTACTCACTTGTTTACTAAAACTGAATATTGACCAGGTTGCTCATGAAAAGTTTGCATGAAAAATGTGAGCATCAGAATAAACAAACTGAATTGAAATTCCAGGAAATGAGAGATTGGATTAGGAATCATTTAAACTCTGAAGATATGTGCAGGTAATGCCAATCACACAACTCTCTGTGCAGTGATATTTGAAGGCATTAGTAAACTGTATGTAGTTGTAGTTAATAAAATAATAAACTGCATTATGTGTAGAAAGAAATCTACAAGGAAGCTGTGTAAATAAAAGTCCACTTACTTTGTGCACACACACATAGTAGGCACTCAAAGTAGAAGATGTCCATTCTCAGTACACTCAGTACTAATACTGCTGCTTGTTAGCTCCTCCTCACCAGCGCCGCCAAAATGCACTGTTGTGTTTAAGACAAGCGTGTGATTTGGGGAGAGCCTAGTGGAGCTGGGCGAGAGAGCGCGAAGTCTCTGTGTGCGTGTGTGTGCGCGTGCATGTGTGTGCGTATGTGTGTGTGTGCGCGTGTGTGAGAAGGAGAAGGAGCGGGGCTCACTTTGTGAGTGTGTTTTCAGCCCGAGTGCTAGCATTAGCCTGTTAGCTTGGCTCTCTAGCCTGTTATTTTGGAGTGGCTGCGGCCGACAGCAATCGTAAGTTTCAACATTAAAGCAACGACTGTAAACGTCTTTCTCATTCATCCTTTCAACACGTCCAGCCGGATGCTACAATATTATGTTCTGGTAATAAACATTTTAATAATTTAAACAGTAACATTTCATGTATTTAGTCTGATGTTTTTAGAAAGATGTTTAAAACTATGACAGTGTTAGAAAATTTAACATCGTGATAATTATCGAGATTGATCGATGCAGAAAAGATTATTGTAATAAAAGTTTTGGCCATATCGCCCAGCTCTAGTCGTAATATTCTGATATGACTGTATATTAAGCAAATATTAGCTGTCATATAATAAATATTCATTACATATAAAGTGATATATTTCTAGTCTTTTTTGGCATGTATCAGTGTGGCCTGTAGTTCATGAGTTGACTGGCTAATCAAGCACAATAATATCATGGTCAACACACTATTTTGGTGCTGTGGGCTTGTAAGTCCTGCTGTGAAATGAAATTGGCATCTTTATAAAGCCTGTCAGCAGATGGAAGCTTGGCATGCTCTAAAATCTCTTGGTAAATGATTGCCTTGACTTTGGACTTAACAGTAAATCAACAACAACAGATGACATGTCATTCCAGACCATCACAGACTGCCGGAACTTCAGACACCTCTGATTCTGTGTCTGTTCACTCTTCCTCCAGACTCTATGAGCTTGATTTCCAAATAAAATGTAAAGTTGACTTTCATCTCAGAAGAGGCCTTTGAGCATCAGTCCAGTTCTTTTCTCCGTTGTCTCTGGTCCAGAGTGGCTTGATATTAGTAATGCAGCAGTTTTTGTAGTATTTCTACTGTTTGAATTTACTGCAATTCTAAAGGATATATTCCAATAGTTTGAGATGCTGGATTTTGGTGATCATACTTCAGTCTTAAAACAAAAAGGCTTGAAATGTCACAACGTGTAATGAATTTAATTTCAATTCAGTATTTTCAAGAAATGATAATTTTCTGATGTTTGACTGTATAACATGCTCATGTTTAAGTTGTGGGTAGTAGACGATGTACTGGGTTCTTTTCAAACTGGTCAGGCTTGTTGGGACATGCTTCAGTTCACTCAACAAATATTTGTTTGAATGAGCCACTGAATAGTTTAATGTTACCTGCTTTGTTGTCCTTCCAGTGTTTGTAAGGTTAACATAGTCAAACACACTCGGGTTCAGTTTCCTTGCATTTTTTTCTATTCCAGGCTCTAATGCTACATTTGACTGAACTTAAAGACCTTCTATGAACACAATGCTTTGCAATTTGAGATGAGACCTCCCTGCCTGATCATGTGTTTTGATACATTATACATGGAGTCGAGTGAACTCTGTGACCTCTGATGCTATCTTTTTGTCTCCCAGCAACAAACGAATTATAGTTATGGTGACAGTGTTCCCACTCCCATCCTCCGTCACCCACTACTTCCAGATGTTCTGCTGCTTCCGGCCAACGGTCCTAGGTATGTTTGGAATTCTGTCCAAATGGCAATTGGGAAAATGTCAGCCAGATTATTCCTGAGATTCTGCTTTTCTCTAACTCTGTCCATATGTTCTCTCCTTCCCTAAAGCTGTGACTCACTCTCCTGCTGCTGGCATTTAATTTTCATTGTCTTTTATACACTTCCCTGTGCTTACAAACGCACATTCAAAGCTGCAACAACCCCCTGGTTTTGTCCGTAGTCTGCAATTGGCTTCCCACATGCTTATTTAAGACCACGAGAATAGCAGAGCACAGGCAGCTCAGCCCACAGCCAATGAACTCAACCAACTCCATACTCTTTTGTGCATCTCTGCACTACCTTTCAAAACATTCAGTGTTTTTAGGTCATATAAAGACAGTCGGGTTGCAGATACTCACATTAGGTACACATACCTTATGTCTTCACTCATTGATCCATTTTATCAGCTCCACCAATTACATGTGTCTAATGATGTTATCAGTGAGTGTAAAGGAATAAAACATGGCTGATTTTGTGCAGTTCACTAGCTAAGTATCTACTGCTACTTATGTTTCAAATAATTAGTAAGAAATGTAAAAAACAGAAATATCAGGTAATGGAACTGCAACTGAAGCTACAAATCAAAAACACTGAAGTTATAATAAAGTCTTCATTGTATTTCAAAAGTGGTGATCAAATCTGAGCAAGTTTTTACGGAATAACACTGTTTAGGTGGTGGTGTGTTAGTGTGTGTTATGCTAGTATGAGTGGATCAGACACAGTAGAGCTGCTGATGATTTTAAACACATCAGTGTCACTGCTTGGAATTTTAAGAATGGTCCACCACCCAAATAATAACTGCTCTGTGATGGTCCTGTGGGGTTGCTGATAATTGAAAAACAGGGTGAAAGGAGGGTAAAATGTATTTTGTGGATAGATAGATGGAGTGTTGGACGCATGGAGTGTTGGACAGATGGAGTGTTGGACGGATGGAGTGTTGGACGCATGGAGTGTTGGACGCATGGAGTGTTGGACGCATGGGGTGTTGGACGCATGGGGTGTTGGACGCATGGGGTGTTGGACGCATGGGGTGTTGGACGCATGGGGTGTTGGACGCATGGGGTGTTGGACGCATGGGGTGTTGGACGCATGAATGGATGGAGTGTTGGACGCATGAATGGATGGAGTGTTGGACGCATGAATGGATGGAGTGATGGACGCATGAATGGATGGAGTGATGGACGCATGAATGGATGGAGTGATGGACGCATGAATGGATGGAGTGATGGACGCAT
>BRDA01013167.1:37875-56430 GCA_036984385.1 Crenuchus spilurus | reverse complement strand
AGGCACGTTTTGCCTTGCAGATATTGCATTGCACACGTTTCTCTTTCATTTTCTTAAAATGATCTTGGCCCACTCTTTTGAGCTCTGTCGCGGGTCCTCTTTTGAGCCTGTCTGTATATAAAGTCCTGTGATGTCATCCACGGGCTACCCCGGGCATTACTACTGCGCATGTGCGTCAAGGACAGAAAGGAAGACGCAGCAGTAAAAGGTGAGTAGCAGCAGTTTGGAGAGAAAACGAAAGTAAAAACAAAAACAAAAACGACGCATCGACTATTAAATTAGTTGACGACTATTTTAATAGTCGACATAATCGTGACTAGTCGACTAATCGTGGCAGCCCTAAAACACATTGTATATAAATACGAACACTTCCTCATGAGGCCCACAGCCCAAGAAACTAACCAACACCAACGTGTGGGTGTTTGCATTTGTTTAAACCATGTTTAGAAAAAGAATGAACCAAATGAACAAGTCTGTGGACAATGCTTGAGCACTGTAGATGGAGGGAGAATATTCTAGAAGAGTACAAATGGAGGAGAGCATTCTAGGACAGTATAAATATGGAGACCCTTCAAGAACAATCAACAATGAGGTGAATGGCAGAGAAACACTGCAGAGAGTCCCAGCAGTCGCAGCAACCAAGATGACTCTGGCGCTGTAGTCCTTGGAGATTGGTTTAATCTCAAAACTTGCAAGACTGAAAGGGTGACTAGTATCCTTGCTAAAGGCTTCTCTCTGGATTTCAGTGAAGAGAAGGAAGAGGGTGTCAGCTGTGGGTTCAGAGATTAATGACTTGTCATGGAGCTCAGTAGCGTGTAAATGGAGAAATGGGAAAAGCTGTAATCTGACAAGGAGAGTGAAAGTGTTCCAGTGCTGTAGTGCACCTGCACTGCACAGTTACTTTTCTGTGCTCCAACACACCTGGTTCAACTCATTAAGGACTTGGACATGACTTACTTCCTTACAGTTACTTTTTTAGACACTTTAGACGCTTTAACACTTAGGACAGACATTGGCGAATCACCTCAACTTCCACCGATGTGCAGCGTCCACCTGGATGATGTGACAGCAGTCAGTCCACACCAGAACTCCCACCACACATTAGCTGGTAGACAGAGGTGAATGAGACTGTAGGCCAGTTTATTGAGGTGGCAAGTGTCCCACAACAAGTGTGAAGGGCATAAAAAAAGACAAAACTGTCTTCTACATCAAAAAATAAAAGGGTGCAGATGCTGTCGGTCACCCTGGTTGGATAGAAACTGTTAGCCATGCTAACTGCAAGCTGTGATTGCCTACATTATATGGACATGTATAGGATAGACTCACTGAGATAGTTAGAAAACATCCACATTTATATGCCTATTCTTGAGAGGATCAGCAGACGTATTCATTGGTGGGAGGAAACGGTCAGATCTATTGATTTCAGTACATTGGTGGTCAAACAGAAGTGGAAGATGCTGTGGGACAGATGATTTAACATCAGCTAATGTTATTGTTTACATAATTAGACTGAATTTAACATATACAAATGGTCAGTAATAACAGATGGCATGTATTCTGATGTCTTGTTGCTTGTGCAGGACTATGAATGCAGTGCTGAGACCTCCGTTTTGTTTTGTTTTGTTTTGTATTGTTGTTGAGCGACACTTGTCGCCTGGACTCTAAATTGGCCTTGAGCCTCTTTTTGAAGATGAGGATGATTAGCAGTTGGACATCAGGGTAACATCCTGTGACTGATCTAAAATTGAAACCTCTCATCTACAATGGCATCATTTATACAGAACAGGGTCCCTGTCACTACACTGGGGTTTTCGGATTCACACATGACACACGAGTAGTGCCTCCTGTTGTCAAAATCAACACCACTACCAGCTGCTACACAAGCGTTTCCTTACAGGTCTCCCATCCAAGTGTTAACCAGACTCAGACCTGCTTATCATCAGTGGATTTTGCATGTTCTATTATGCTGATGCTTTGCTTGTTGACGTTTGACTGATCTTGTATAAGAAAACCATGAAACTGCAGTACAGGTGGACTACAGGATGTGAGCCAGACTAACTCCCTCTTTATTTCTCTAGGAGCCTCACCTAGGTTCTCAAGGCATGCTTGGAGCTGCACTGTCACATGAGCAAAGGCAGCTGCTGCAAAGGTTTCGCCCAGAATTAGCATGGGGCGGAGCGAGTGAAGGACACTCCCCTGAGAGCCTCCCGCTGAAAGCCTGCAGGGACACTATTGGCTTCTTCATAGCAAAGTTCAGCAAGACGTAACGTTTATTAAACACCTGCAAATGCACATCCTCTTACAACTAGGAGAACAGAAGGAGGGATCGAGGAAAAAGAAGGGGAGGGTGAATGGATGGCATGAATGAGGGAAAACCAGCAGGAGAGGATGAGGGTGTTGCCATGTGTACTTCTGCTTCCGTTGCCATGACAACAGTGACGACACGGCTGCTATGGCGATGGTGGTTCTTTGCGTGCCCATTGGACTGTGAGCAGGAAGCAGCATGAAGACAAGAGGACAAGATGTTATCAACAATGTCAGACTCACAGAGTCACTGACCAGTAATTTACTACAGTTATCAGATATTAGTCATTTACCTGACTGTATACGGCCGTTCTGCATACAAACAGAACCACAACAACTCAGAACATCATCAAAAGTACATTTGTGTTCATAATTTAGTTCAAAAAGGTAAACTGACATGTTTTATAGTCATTGCATGTGAAGTGACATTTAAAGCTTTTTTTTTGTTTTACTGTTGATCACTTTGGCTTATAGTTCATAAAAATCAGAAATCCAGAATCTCATTTTTAGAATATTTCATTTCAGTTTTAATAAATTACTGTTCAAAGAGTAACATTCAAACAAAATGACTCCATCCATCCATTATCACACCCACTTAATCCTTATCAGGATCTTCTACCCCCTCACTGGGGGCAGGGCATTACACTGTTCAACTAAGCCCAGGACATGGCACCAGTCCAACACACACACACACACAATTTAGAGTACCCAATCCACCTGATCTTCATGTTTGGGACTGTGGGAGAAAACCGGAGACCCCGGAGGAAACCCACGCAGACACGGGGAGAACATGGAAACTCCACTCAGATGGGTACTCGAACCCAAGACCCCAGCGCTGAAAGCCGAACATGCCAACCACTAAGCCGCCGTGCCGCCCCTGACGGTTTACCTTTTTGAATAACATTTTGAACACAAATGTTTCATAAATAGCTTCACTAGTACGCACTCGACAGGCTGTGTGAATACTGCAGTCTGAATCCTCAAACCAAGTTCAGCATTTTATTTTTTGTAATAAGTGCAGTTTTGTACACGTGATGAAGTAAATAACTGAAACATTGATGAAAAAATAAACAACAAGCTTGGCTGTTAACGATCCTGTGTTATTATTCTTCATTATGAAATGAAACCTTTGCTAAAACAAATATGTGGAACTGAAAGCTGTTAGACATGATGGGTTGTAGGAAATAAAGGCTCACACAGGGCCTTAAAACGCCTAAAATTCAATAATCTACAATCCCAAAAATGCATTAAATAAATGTCAGGTCTCAAAATGGATTGGTTTGTGAAGGTAATGTTATTTTTACAAAGATTCATTAACCTTAGTCTTGCTTTTAAATGTTTTTTTTGGGGAAATTTGCCTTGATCATAACAAAACCACAAAACAAAACCCAACAAGAAACCAAAAATCATTCATGCAAATCATGCAGCCCAGTTTCCTGGATCAGTTTAGGTCACAATGTGTGTGCTGGTGTCTTAGCAAATAGTTGCTTCTAGAAGTAATGTTAGTTTTTCTGTTAATGTTCAACATCCAAGTTTAATGACACCTGTCTCAGTAACAACACATTTAGTACTTAAAACAACAAGATGGTGCAAAACCACATGCTGCACACATTACAAAGGCTTGGCTGCAGAAGAAGAGGTTACAGGTTCTGAACCTAATCGTCCAGTCGAACCAGTCGTCCCTAATAGAGAATGGGAGGAGAATTTTAAATCGGTAGAAGAGAACCATGAAGAACCGGTTCCTTAAAAGCAAACAATTTTTCTTCTTCTTCTTTTTATTATTATTATTATTATTATTATTATTATTATTATCCCATATTGATATTAACATCAGTGCAGTTAAAAATACTGTGATATAAATTTGAGCTCATATGGCCCAGCACTAGCGATATAAAGACAATATTGCAATACTTGGGTACATTATCATAATGGCCTAGCAATGCCACAATTACAATCTGCTTTTAAAGCTATAAGCACAATCATTTTCATTTTTCATATGCTGTATGGCACTAAACCCAGTTAAGCAGAGTTTCAGACTTTGTGCTTGTTTGACACACTGCTTCCTAATCTGAGGATGTGATTATTCAGAGTAATTCCTGTCTGGTTAAAAGTTTGAAGGTCGTGTTGAGGAGTTAGACAGTGTGCAGTAGTTAAGACAGCAGTGAGTTAAGAAATCAGGCTGTGACTGGATGTGTGTGTAGACACGGGGGTGGTAGAAAGCATCTTGCTGCCAAATTTAGTCTCCTGCGCTCTCTGCTGCTGTCATCCACGTCGTTATGACGACTGAGAGAGGCGGGCCTCCCCACCTGGGACATTCTGAGATGTTTTTGAAGAGTCTATTTATACCACACCAGCCGGCTCCATTTCTCATGCTTTTAATGCTCTCTTTAATGTCCCCTTCCCTCTGTTTTATGTGCTCGCTCACACATTTCTGTCCAGATTAGTCTTTTATAGGGATGTGCTGATGGGGAAATGTAATGATAACGAGCTAATCTTTTATTACTGCTCATTGCTAACATGTTTGAAAGATAATCAGAACTATATGTATAAGGGAAATCTTCCCACATAAACAGTATCATAACTTTAATAGAAATGATGCTTATTTGGAGGATCCTTTTGAAAAATGACTTCTCTGAAGTTATTTATTTATTTTAAGTCTTTGGCTCAGTTTGACTTAGATTCAGTGTCTGTATTTTAAAGGGTCAATGGCAACAATATTGCTGCCTTATTATCAAGTACTGGTGCATGTCTAAGACTTTTTCTACAGCATACATATGACCATACAAAACAACAGCTAGCAATCAGAAAGAAATAGAGTGCTGCACCCTTTCTATATTTCTACATAAATGTGAGCCAAAACTTCAGGTTCTAAAAGTAGATAAAAGAACCAAATCCAACAGACAAAAATATTAGGCTTTGTCATTTATTGATTGAAGAAAATCATCCAATATTAAACGTCTGTGATTGGCAAAAGTATATGAACCTTTGCTTTAAGTTTCTGGTCTGATCTGGTCACAACGGCAGTGAGTAAACATTTTTGGGAATTGTTGTTCAGTCTCTCACATCAGCTTGGAGGAATCCATGAACTGCTTGCTTTAGGTCCTTCAGTTCCATTTTTGTTTAACCGTTGTTTGTTAGAACAACTTGTGTACTTGGGGTCAATGTCTTGCTGTATAACACATGTTCTCATGAGATTCACTTCATGGACAGATGTGCTAACATTTTCCTTTTACTTGTGTAAGTCAGAATTCATTGTTCCATCAATGATGCCAAGCTGTCCTGACCCAGATGCAACAAAACAGGCTCAAAGTATGATACTACCACCACCACATTTCACAGATTCCACAAAACATTGTTCCATCTCCATGTGATCGTTAGCAAACTGCAGATGAGCAGGAGCGTTCTCTTAGGAGAGTAGACACTTTCTTCTGCCATGCACACCATTGTTGTTCAGTGTTCTGCTGATGATGGACTCATGAAGTTACCTTGACTTCCTTTTTGACCTCACAGATTATTACATGCCTTGCTGTTGATGTGAATTTCCTCTATGAGTACGCTATCTGTCTGACTGTGGATTGGTGGAGTCCAAAGTCTTTGTAACATTTTCCGGCCTGATGAACAACTATAATTCTGAGGTTCTCAGAAATCTAAATTCTAAAGGGTTCACAAATTTACAAAAATAATTTGTACTTTCACAAGAAATTCTGGGAAAGCACACAGCTCTCTACCAATTAGTCTTTGGGCAAGCCTCCTAATGCTGCATTCATTTACAAATCTATGATTTTAATTGGAAGTTGCTCTGGATAAGAACATCTGCTCAATCTGCTGATCTAGTTTTACATTAATATTTTGTTATAAAAATGACTATTTATAAAAAATAGATCTCAAACTTGTCTTCTAGTGTGACAATTCCACAGACTAATGTATTTGGTTGAAGAATCCCAAGTGATGTGACAGAAGCTATGATGTGGTCACTTATGAACTCAAAATTGTTCTAATTGGAATTGAAAAGTCTGAAAAGTTTAACCAGTCATGGGAAAAAAAAGTTATTCATAATTTAATATTCAATAAATATAATATAAATAAAATAAGATAAGAATCGTACAGCTAAGATGAATTTGTACTCATACTGTTTGTATTTTATCCCTTTAACATTCCGCTCAAAAATTTGGTAGAGCACATTTGAGTCACTATATCTTCTTGAAGAAGGTGTTGAACTTAACAGAATGTGATTGTGCCATCTCTACCAATTGGTAGAGGTATTTTAGGCTGAAAACCATCAACTAGTGGTCACTCGAAACGCAACATTTTCTTGTCTGAATGCAAACAAGCAATGCTTCATAGCCAAATCACAAGTAATAACTGGATCAAATTCTGAAAAATCATTAGTGCTGTTACACCACCACAGATGAATGTTGTATAAAAAAGTTAACAAAATTAGGATGTTATTGCAGTTTTTGTAGTTTATGTTCTGATTTTACCATAAATTGCCATTTACCATAATTTTGCCATTGCCATAATTATGCAGTGACACATTGGTCAGAGCATGGCACATTTTTTCAAAATGACATAATCTTACACTCATGTCATACTGACATGGTCAGCGGCCATGAAATCTGCAAAGACCCATCAAACAAAAGACTCATGAATATTCAATGTAGGGTTAGTGTCTGAGTGAAAAGTGTCACCTCACATTTGTTAAGCTTTAGAAATAAAACCACAATTAATTTCTAAAAACTGTAGTGACCAGTGTGTAGCCAACACCTCTGTTTATTCAGTTCTGAGCTCAAAAGTCTCGGCTAAAAATGTTGAGTGTTTTTAACAATCAGCACATCTGAAAATAGGTTTTTTGGAAAGTCTTAAGTTTAGAGCAGATTTAATCAAAATATAGATTTATGACACTCTTACTGTTTTGACACTGTTGTTGCTGAGTTACAAAAGCCTTTGGGGGGATATTTTAGATGAGTGTAATTTGTAAAAAAAACAAAAAAACAGTCAAGGTATGTTAGACTACATCAGAGTGTCTGAAAACTCCTCAGACTCCAGAGGATAAAGTATACATTTAAAAACTGAGCCCTTTAAAATAAAAACTATGAAATTTATTTCTTGGTGAGGACGGTAAAAGGGTTTAGGTAGTTTCTTGATTTTGTCACACCAGAGGACACATTTACAGTGCAGATATATTTTAAAATATTGTTTTACCAAAATTAATGAAAAAGTCAAATTGTCATATCTAGAATAAAAAAAGGCCAAAACCACATTTATCTTTTTTACAATTTTACTCTCCGTGTTAAGTTTATTTGATCCCTTTTTCTTTTTATACATATACAGCATATAGAAATATATTTACACTGTTTACAAATTGTGTCACACGTATCTCTTTAAAGAAAGCAAACAGCAATGTGGGAGTGCACAGAGAGTCGCTTATTTTTGGAGTGCAGCTGAGAACGGGTCAAGAGAGCAATTCTGAGGCTTAAGACTGCAATACAGGAAGTCAGAGTCTGCACCACTTAAGTTAACTCTTGTACAAATCAATGGATGCGTGATCAAAATCAAAGCCTGGAAACACATTTGCAGCAGTGTGCAAGCTTGTAGATGGAAAGCACACACACTTTACACACACAAAGTTAACTTACAGACAAAACTTTTATGAAAACATACAAACACACACATCCAAGTAGGCAACGTGGCTCAAATCAACTTTCTATTCAAAGCCTCCCAAACAAAGCTGCCAATGGCCCATATTTATCAAGCATCTCAAAAGTAAGAGCACTGGCCTAGGAACAGGTCTCACGTAGTTCTAGGCAGTATTACATAAAAGGCATAAGCTCAAAAAATGGGCCAGATAAATAAAGGCCAAAGAATAGATGTCAGTCAGAGCAAATCATCCTTAACCATGTTAGATCATGAAAGGTTCCACTGAGATTTAGTAGTAGTAGCTTCAGAGCTCCCTAAGATCTGTCCATTGAGTTTATTGAACATTGAAACAGTGCTTATGTAAATGTGCATCTCTTTCTGCATTGTGCTTGAGTGACAGTAACAATACTTCAACTTTACAGTTACTTCACTGTTTCACACTGAGGTATTAGTGCTCTCCAAAAACTAGAATATGGGGAAGAAGTTTGTGTTCATCGTTTAATTCAAAAAATGTAAACCGTCTTAAAGTGACGAGCCTTTTTAGTTTTAATGTTGATACTGTTTGATTAGTAATGAACTCAAACTCAAAATACTCCAATAATTTGACTGGATTTCTGGTTTTCATGAGCTACAATCTTGGAGGAAAAAGGCTTTGAAATGTCGAACTACCTTTTTGAATAAAAGTATGAACAGTGAACCTTTTCACAATATTCTCATTTTTTGATGTGGCGCTCTAAACATCTCACCAGCATCCATTCTTTCTTTCTTCCATTGATCTTTCTTTGTTGCTGGGCAGAAAAAGATCATTTCTTAGGAGTGATGTTGACTTTTCAACATTCTATCATTATATTGCGAGCTTGTGTAAATCACAGGTAAACCAAAAGTAACATCCTTAACTACAATCCCATAAATCCTTACACTCCCCATTGGCTCTTCAAGAGCACATTTGTGAATATTGCAGAACATCTATTTTCTCAAACTTTCATTTGTTGAAAGAGGCAGTGAGACAGCTCACACATACCCGACTACAGCCTCCTGTAGGACATACGAACACATGATATGAAGTATCAGTCACACAAAGCATCACAACCTTCCAGTCAGTCTTTTTACTCCGCTAACGTTTTAGATGTTTGACTTTTTAACAGCAGATGACAACAGAAATGCAAAGTTAACAGAGAAATGTATTTTTCCTTTTTCTGGTGCATAAGGCAAAACATAGTTGTGCAAAACGTTCAAACGTAAGATCATTCACTTTTAAAAATGCAGGAAAAAGTTCACACATCACAATGTTACACTTCAGTTAGCGTTTCTCTGAATGAGCCCGAGCAATAGTCAGGATGCCATGGGAATGTATCTAAAGAAATCTACCAGAAGTGGAAGAAAAAATGAACATTAGAAAAAGACTTACTGACCAACCAGGCAGGCATGAAAGAAGTTGGATCATTCATGTCAAAGGAAATGAGGAAATTCCCAGCGTTTGTTATTTAATATGTCCACACACACATAGAACAAGTATATTCATGTTATTTACATTACTCTTGTCATCTTTAAAAACACCAGTCTGTACAAAGTAGGCAAAACCAACCACCAAAAATCCAGGAGAGAGAATAGCAGCAGCGGTGTGTGTGTGAGTGTGAGTGTGTGAGTGTAATATACTGCCAGGTCTAGAATTATGAGCTCCATTCATGTTCTTTAAGCTTTATTTAGCTGTTATTTATTTATTTAGTGTTCCTGTGGTTAATCCTGAACCTGAATGGAACTGGACCTTATGGTCAGAGCAGAGCAGAATCACTGGTGTTTTGGCATTTGAGTAGGGTGGGACACATCATGAAATAAGTGATTTATTGATGCTTTGAGACTGCTCTGCTGCCAGTGGTCCACAAGTTCTTTTAACATCAGCGGTTAATGATTCCACCAAGTAGCCAAAAGAAACCCTGGTCATCTCAGTCAACACACTGAGACTTGGCCTAAAAAAATAAACCCAGACATACCTCAAATCATTTGGTCAGTTTACAGTTACAAACATGCCAGGACAAATATTATCGAGGGTTCTGGTGCTTTTTGCATGGAGGAACATTCATATCTTTGGAAATGATCTGTAAGCTTATTCAGAAATTAGAGAAACATTAACAGGGCTGCCAACTAACTTTCTGCTATGAAAGAATTTGCCATTTGTTCTCCACAGAATTGTTCCAAGATGTACAAAAATAGTCATTATTAACATGTAAGATAATTACAGTACATCAGTCAGCGGTTCCAGCTACACAATCTAATTGGCTGAAATGTTTTCCAGCTGTGGGGTTACATATTATAACCGCACCTGTTTGTCATGTCATCCCAGTTACAACACTGGTTATTTTACTCTTACACTGGTTCATTTGGAACTCTTAATGGTAGAAGCAGGAAACAAGGAAAAAAAAACATTTTACATGAAGTCAGGGGCTAGTTTGTGTATGTATGTGCGTGTTTTTGTGAATTTATATCCATTTAATAATCCAATAAATGCAGAAAACTGATTTTGTCTAATTCATTTGATGCATTTACTGACATATTTCAAGCCTTTTTTTGTTTTATGGGTGAAGCTGTTTGAATAGTAATTTACTCAAAATAAAGACATACTGATCAACAGTAAAACAAAAAATGTCACTTGTAAGAATATAAAATATACCTTTTTAAATGATATTTTAATTTTTTGAGATGCACTAGTATATGGATCTCTATTCATGGTTTACAAAATAATCCAAAACGTTGAAATGTCTCCATTTAAGTGTTTTCTACCATCTAGAAGCATTTCACAGCATTTCACCAAATTAAACTCTGCTTGCTGTTTCTGGGTCAGTAATTTTTGTTGTTTTTGTACATGTGCAGACTTACTGTAAAAAGTCAGCCCAAAATAAAAAATTAAGGCAACATACTGCACTCCTTTATTTGAGTTAATTCAGCTTGATCCAACTCTGAGTTCACACAACTCAAACGTCTTAGTTCAGTCATTTTTAAAAATACATATTACACAAACATATTTTGAATCAACATTCCCACTATCTGTGTGACTTTGTGATAGTAGCACTAGTCTCCCCCCTACCATGAGCCCCCAGGTATAGAAAACTAGCATCACTGGGGTTTGAATTCTCATGATCGGGGGTAAATATTTAGAATGTTGCAACACTCACTGCTACTAGATGATAAAAGCTGTGTTAAAACACATACAAAAATGCCTTTATAATATTAAAATAATGTTAAGACATTTAGGCTTGTTCAGTAGCTGATGAGTGACAGTCTGTGCATTCACCCTGTGGTCAAAATATAATAAGTCCAAACCCCATAACTGGGAGTCTAAGAGGAGGAAACTGTCACTGTGTGATGAAACAAGTGCTAGCTGTTGTTGAAATTGGAAAAAAATTGTTGCCTGATTAACGTTTGTCTAAACTAAAAAGTTTAAGTTGGGTGAATCTGAGTAGTAAAAAAGTACAACATTAAAATTTGAAGTTGGGCTGACTTTTTTTTACAGTGTTAAAAAAATAAGTACATCAGAATAAGAGTATACATGGGCTGAAAAACTTGACTATTGAGCTTTTTTTTGTTTTTATACATTTTTGCCAATTTTCTCCCCTTCCCAATGTGGTAGTAGCCAATTAACCCATCCCACCGGCTAGGGGACTCTCCCTATCACTTTGCACTGTCCCTGACTCCAGGAGACTCCTCCGTTGTGTGTGATGCAGCCACCGCCTCTTTTCGAACTACAGCTGATACACCGTCACTGGGGAACCAACGCGCTCGGAGGAAAGTGCAGGATTCCCAGCTTCGAATGGACAAATCAGTAGACGCCTGAGCCAGCAGACATTGCAATGTGTGAGTGATAGGGAGAGTGAGAGCGCCATCTACCTGCCCAGAGAGCGCACGGCCAATTATGCTCTCTTGGGCCCCGACTGTTGATGGCAAACAGCATGACCGGGATTCAAACTCACGATCCTCGGGTCATAGTGTCAGGGTCTTAGCCTGCTGAGCCACTCGGGGCCCTCAAATCCAGGTTTTAATCATAATTTGTGACAAAAACAATTAATTGAAATAGTTTTTCTGTAGATTTCGATTCCATGTCTGACCTTTATGGATTGGGCAACGACTGGTACATTTTGAAACAATGTTTACTACAGACAACATCAACGACTTCATTAAAAAATGAAGAAAAATATTTTCATGCTATGGGCCCTTTTGTTTTTCTCTCCATTTTTGGCTGAACATCAATGTTATCAAAAACTGCAGACCTGACGGAACATTACATTTGTATGTACTGTGCATGTGTTGTGTTTGATGCAGTTTGTGGCTGTGTGTGTGGGTGTATCACTACTCTATGTAGTGATCTCTCGCCCACTCTGTCTCTCCTCTTTTCATCTCTCCCTCAGCGGAGCACTGTCTCTCGTAGTCGTGGTAGCGTTCTCGCTGTGCTCTCTGTGCAGCACGCTGTCGGCTGTGTTCGTGCTCTCTCTCCCTGTCTCCGCGGTGATGGTGGTGATGATGATGGTTATGCTGAAGAGGAGGCCCATCCTCCTCCTCCTCTTCCTCGTCCTCATCCTCCTCCTCTCCGTCGTGGTGCACTTGTGAGTGTGTGTGTGGGAGTGTGTGCGTGTGGCTGGCCCGCGGCTCAGTGTAAGCCGAATCTCGGCTCTCCAGCGTCTCCTGTCTGGAAAGCGTCCGTGTTGTGCGGTTGTGGTGGTGGTGGTGATGGTGGTGGTGGTGATGGTTGTGGTGTTCGGTCCGTGTGGATGAAGAGCGGTGGTGTGTGTGTGGTGGTCTCCGGCCACTCCGTAATGGCCTCTGCTCCTCCACAGCCTCAGGCTCATCCTCCTCAGCTTCGTCATCCTCGGCGTGGTCCAGACTGCCCTGCTTTTGCAGCCGATGGTGATGACGGTGGTGGTGGTGATGATGGTCTTCTTGAGAGCCCTTCCTGTCGCCTAGCGATTTCTCCACTTTCTGGCTGCCCCCCATGCCCTGGGTTAACACGGACACACTTATTAGTGCAGTGAAACACAACAATTAGAGTCACTCCATCACTGCACTGCATAGATTTAACACACACTCCGTCACTCTCTGACTCATTTTTAGTCTAGTCTCTATCTGCCACATCACACAGTGTCAGTGCATACTTAGAAACTGAAAACCCATTGGTTTCTATTACAAGTGACTTTTATTTCGGCAGGTTTTCAGTTCTTTTCTAAGTACAGAATGACTTAAATCCATGTAAATCATAGGTGTCAAACTCAAACTCAAAAAAAAAAAAAAAGGCCCGCAGTATAATTATATGAGGCTCATGAGACAATACCAAATGACTACTAGAGCTGGCCCGCCGGTATTATACAAAGTAGGTATCGCTAATACTACTGCAATGCTCTGGCGCAGATGCCTTGTGAGCAGAGTGCAGTACGACACGATAACTACAAATCCCAGAATGCTCTACTGGTGTTTTGGCTGCTTTGTCTCATTTGTTGAGAGTAATCATAGCGACCTCATGCTTCTGTTGGCACTGTGCTAGCCTTCCAAACAATGGCGAAAAGAAGGGAAGAAAACAGGAGCTCTCTGAACAGGTGGGAGCAGAATATCTGTTTACATATGTAAACACAGACCTGTTAGTTTTGTATGTAAAGCCAACATGGCTATAACCAATTAATACATTAAATGACACTATGAAACAAAACACCACGACAAGTACAAGAACCTGAACATATCACAAAGTGAGGCTGCTGTAAAGGCTAGTTTTACTGTGCCATTGATGTATTTTTTATTTGAAATTCGATTTTGAATGTGTGCAATATTAAGTTGTATAGTATTGAGCTTTGCTTGTTCCATATTCAGTGTTTGGGTCCATATGAAAAAGTTGATTGTTGTATCTGGAAGAAGATTTTTTCAATAAATATCTATGTTGGCCCGCAACTTTGTCCAAATTTAAAGTTTGACACCCCTGATGTAAATGGATGGTACAGTACAGATAGAGAAGACAGTAATTATTTTAAAATAAAAACAGGAATATTCCTTTTAAATACTTCCAATACTATAAGAAATCTCAAAAATTCAGACACACACAAAACACACTGGGTGATGTGCATACAGAACAGAAGACCACTGCAAACCACTGCAAAGCAGACCCCAAAACCACAGAGAAAAGGCCTCAGTCACATCTCTCACACTCAAATCTCTATAGTATGAATACTCTGCATGATTAGACCTCATATAACTTTAACAGTAATTAAAACTAATGGGATTCGTTCCACGTTGGCTGGTCACTGGAGCTTCACTTTAATAAAACTATAATTGAGTCTGAGTGCAAGGGTAACTGACTCTCTCTCTCTCTCTCTCTCTCTCTCTCTCATTCTCTTTCTGTGTCTCTCTCTCTCTTGGCAGACCCACACCACTCACCATGGCTGAGGCTACCCGTCTGCAATTGGAGTAGCCTCCTCATTCTGTACATAAGCCACAGCAATCAATAAAGAAATCGTTATGTTTAGAATAGAACATGATTTACAAATAACACTGTCACTGAATGTAATTAGAAATACACACATATAACTCTGGTACAGTGTGCCAAAACTGATGTCTAGTTATGATGACAACATTTGTCAACAGTGATGAGGTTAACAAGCTGAGCAAAGATCATGTTGGCTAAAAGAGATTCTTGTTCTCTTCTCCACAAAGCTTTGAAGTACTAAGTTCTGTCTTTAAGGATTTTCTTTTCTCTTTATGTCCTTCTGTCTCATCTCTGCATCACTTTGTTCCCCAGAATGATGAATTTGTAATTCTGTGTCTTATTCCTTGACTTGTCACCAGCATCGTCATCTCTCTTAAAGGCCGCCACCATAATACCACTTACAACATGTGATTTTATATACCAAATACTGTCAGAATCAATGCTTACATTTTCTAGCCTTTCCTTATACAGTACTGCTGAAACGTTTGGGATCACCCAGGATTTTCCATGACAATCTATACTTTTATTTCAGAAGGGCCCTATTATTATTATTATGATTATTATGATTATGATTATGATTATTATTATTATGATTATTATGATTATGATTATTATTATTATTATTATTATTTTATTTATTTTCTAGACTATAATAAAGTCCACAAATGCTGCTGCTCCAGATACTCAGTCTTCTATGGTAGAAAGGTGAGGTAGGACAGTGTCACTGTGTTTAGTTCACAAGTTGTTGATGGTGAGTTTAGAAGAGTTTAGAAGCTTTAGTACAGCTGTTTAATCTCCACCAGAAGTTTAACACACTGTGTGTGAGACATCACTGGACTTGACTCTGTCCTACCTCACTCTTCTAACATAAACGTTTGAGTATCTGATGCAGCAGAGTTTGTGGATTTTATCATCAAATCAAAACAAAAACACACAGAAATGAAAGTCCAGGTTGTCACAGATGTTCAGTTTAATGTGTGATCCCAAACTTTTGAGTGGTAGTGTATCTTGTAATTAAATGTGTGTATAAATTATCTGATTAGCTGTCTTGTATTGTGGCTGGTTCAGCTAAAGAGATGCTATAAATATGTTCATGGTTGTGACACCATACTCATGTTTAACTCCTAGTGAACTCATTGAGCTGATTAGTTTCATTTATGGACTGTCAGGACTGGAGAAAGGATGTACATTTTAAAATGTTTAGTGATTTACATGTGCATCAAACTTCAAACAAGCAAAGAAAATGTTATTTTCCATGATACAGGCACTTTACATCATTCAGAGCTTTGATGAGCACCTGTAGCTGCTGGTTGGTCTGCACTTCAGTGCTGTCTGACTGAGCAGCGGGAGCGGCGCTGAGTTTGTCTAAGAGAGGGATAGCCGGAGAACTGCTGGCTGGATGAGTGGACTTCCAGTAGGCCTCCAGATAGTCAGCCATGTGTTCACAGGCGTCTTCTAACTGATTCTCATCCAGGATTATATCAAAGAGCTCCTGGGGTTGGTAAAGGTCAAAAGGACAACAGAATCAAGCATAATGGGTTAATGGACACAAAGAGGAAGGACAGAAAGAACGATAAAGGCAAGAAGTGAAAGTTGGAGCCAGAAATAGAGAAAAACAAAAAACAAAAGGGGTAAAGACACAAGGGGAAGACATAACAGGAAGTGAAACAGTTAAAAGGCTAAATGAGATGGCAACCTCGAGTGATTTCATCAAACTAATAGTATACTACTCAGTGGACTGCTAATAGAAGAGTGGATAAATATAAGCCTTGTAAAGTTAGTTGGGGTAGAAGTGGGGCCGAGCTTTGGGTTATGAAATATTGGAATTGGTGTCAGAAATGAGGTGACCCATTTAGTCTTTTTATATATTCATTCTGTATGAATTCAAAATCAGACAGATTATTACAGAACCCTCTAGGGCTGTAGCACACATAGAGCTTTAGGGCTTAAACTAAGACTGCACAATTTAGTCTGCCCCCCTCCCTCTCACCCACACAACTGACTTTCCCGTTTGCTTTTTAAGCTGAACTCTATTTGTTGACACTGAGCTGTTAAAGTAGTGCGTATTCTCTGTGTATGTATGAATGTGGGGCTGTCTGTCGGTACTCACTGTGGGGCACTGAGCCAGTTTGTCTGC
The DNA here is from genome assembly GCA_036984385.1 of Crenuchus spilurus. NCBI lineage: Eukaryota > Metazoa > Chordata > Actinopteri > Characiformes > Crenuchidae > Crenuchus > Crenuchus spilurus. The sequence continues at coordinate 39,895 of BRDA01013167.1, read as the reverse complement.
TGCCACCATCTGTACATTGAGGTGTTTGGCCTGAGATTTCCCTCTAGACTTAATCAGTCTCTGTAACACCTGAAAAACAAACAGACATAAACACAGGACCAGTGATGTAATTATGCAAATTAACTTACACCAATAAGAAGAAACAGTACTTTTATTAACCCCCTATGGGGCAAATTCTTCTCTGCATTTCATCAGTCTGTGATATTGAGCACCCACACACACTTTAGGGGGCAGTGGCACCCGGGGAACATTTGGAGGTTAGGTGCCATGATCAAGGGCTCTTTAATGATGGAAGTTTAGGGAAAGGAAATGTTGTTCCTCTCCAGCATTATCCTGCATGACAAGGCACGTCCACACACCACTGCCCATACTGTTGACACTCTCCAAAATATTTTAAAACTCCTCCCTATAGTCTTGAACTTACCCCAAAAAACTGTCACCTGTTTGGTCCCCTGTAGTCTCCGTGTTAGTGGTAGTGTTGCTACTCACTAAACTATGCCAACAACAATAGTTTGATATTGGGACCGGACCCATTACATTAACATTTAAAGCCTTTATCCAACTTTCAATTTCGGTCACGTTACATTTTGAGGCAAATCTAGTCTTGCCCAAAGACTCTTACTGCTATAGTGTGGTGTGCTGGGGACTGATCTAGTGTGCTATATGGGAGGTACTGTTGTTAACCACTACACTATCCCAACAAATCACAACTGCTGTATGTGTGTACCTTTGGAGAGGTGATTTTGACGTAGACGATGATTGGAGCGAGTGAGGTTTTGCCTAGTTGAGCTGGATGGTTTATTGTGTCAGCGTCCAGAACCACCAACTGCAGTGTTCGTGCCAGCTCAAATATCCTCTCAATCTCACTCTGTACTTCAGCTATCACACATACACACAGAAAAAGACACAGAAGCTGGGCATTAGGAGTGAGGGACCACTAATTCCTACACAAGACATGCTTATAAGCTTTGGTTATAATTTCTGCCCTGGAACTACAAGACTAATGTAACTAATGTAAAGTAATGGACACTTGTTAATAAAGGTGTTCAGTAGACTCAAGTAGACTAGACTGTATGGCTTCTGACACTGTAATATATACTGTTATATGTATAAAGATGAACAAAAGTACATAGCACAAAAGTCCCATAGCTAAAAACAGTAGTAGCAGCTATTTTGAAACCTAAATTATATCTGCGCTTTACAGTATTATACAATAATATAGGCTGGCATGATGCTAAATGCTGTAGTTTGCATGTCAATAACGGCTGTAAGCTTTCATTACTTACAACTGCTACCTTAGCATCATAACTAAGGAGGCAAACTTTCATGCACCAAAAATTATTGGTTGAATGGCAATTTAAATATCTTACAAGTAATATTTGAGTTTAGCAGACATTTCCTCTCTGTTTTGTATAAAATGTTGTCTATTCCACAAACAAATATCAGTCGCACAAATTAAACTGAACTGAATCGATCTGCAATTTGTAGGATTGTTAGAATGCGTGTGTGTGTGTGCATGTGTGTGTGTGTGTGTGTGTGTGTGTGTGTGTGCATGTGTGTGAGTGTCTGCGTGTTGAATAGTGATTGTACCAGAGATTACCAGCAGTGCAATCAGGAGGTCATGCTTTAAGAATGTCTTTGATCTTAATCATGCCTCGTTAATCAAGCCAAACTAACAATCATAACAAGCTTCCTGTGCCCTCTTTCTCTCTCTCTCTTTCTCAGTCTCTCTCTCTCTCTCTCTCTTTCTCTCTCAGTCTCTCTCTCTTTCTCAGTCTCTTTCTCTCTCTTTCTCAGTCTCTCTCTCTCTCTTTCTCAGTCTCTCTCTTTCTCAGTCTCCTCTCTCTCTTTCTCAGTCTCCTCTCTCTCTTTCTCTCTCAGTCTCTCTCTCTCTTTCTCAGGCTCTCTCTCTCTTTCTCTCTCAGTCTCTCTCTCTCTTTCTCAGGCTCTCTCTCTCTCTCTCTCTTTCTCTCTCAGTCTCTCTCTCTCTTTCTCAGTCTCTCTCTCTCTCTCTCTCTCT